>PVLC010041561.1:0-13327 GCA_004027655.1 Graphiurus murinus | reverse complement strand
AAAACCCAAAAAAAAAAAAAAAAAAAAAAAAAAAAAAAACAGAGTTGTTTGGTATCATGCTACATCTTGCTTTATTAATTTTTAGCATTTTATATTTCATTAACGTTTTCCCAGCCAGGTGTGGTGGCACACCCCTGTAACCTCAGTACTTGGGAGGCTGAGACAGGAGGATCCGGGTTCTGGCCAGCCTCAGCTCCTTAGTGAGGCCCTTGGCAACTTAGTGAGACCCTGTTTCAAAATAAAGAATAAAATATAGGGCTGGGCGTATAGCTTGGAGGTAGAATGCCCCTGAGTTCAATCCCCAGTACCGCAAAAAAAAAGAGAAGATCTCAACATTTTCCTGTGTTACTGGGGTTTTTTTTTGTTTGTTTTGTTTTGTTTTCTAAATGATTTAAATACTTTCATGTCAGCTGGGCCTGAAGGTACACGCCAGTACTTGGGAGGACAAGACAGGAGCATCGCAGGTTCCAGGCCAACTTCAGCAACTTAGTGAGACCCTATTTCAAAGTTAAAAAAAGAGAGAGAGAGAGAGAGAGCGCTGGGAGTATAATTCAGAGGTGCAATGCCCCTGGGTTCAATTCCTAGTACCAAGATAAAATATGAAATAAACACCTTCATGTGGAAATACACAAGCAGGTCTTTCTTTGGTACTTGGGCCTTGCAAGTCAGCAATCAGAATATTAATTTTCATTGGTCATGTAAAAGGAGTAGGTGACCTGGCCGAAAGCAAAGTGTCAGCAAAACCCATACTAAAAATTGGGTGTATTTTAATATACCATTTAACAAACCATTTCTCATACTAATGGGATTCTTTATATGCTGTCACTAGAAGAGAATAAAACACCCTAGTTAATTCAATTTTTCTCGTGTGTGTGTGTGTGTGTGTGTGTGTGTGTGTGTGTGTGTGTTACTGGGGATGAAGTTCAGGGGTCTTTTACCTCTGGGATTCACCCGCAAGCTTATTTTTATTTTTATTTTTTGGGGAAACGAGGTCTCCCTAAGTTACGGAGAGCCTCCCTAGTTGCTAAATCTGGCCTTGAACCTGTGAGCCTCCTGTCTCAGCCTCCAGAGTACTGGAATTGCAAACATGTGCCGCCACACCTGGCTCAGTTTTTCTTGCAGTCTGAGGATAGTACAGTTGCTTAAGAGCACATGAGGCAAGAAGCAGGCAGGGACATGAAGCTGTGTTAGCTGCCACCGCACGGTCACAGAAACGTTCAGCTTGTTGCCCTCGTCCAGCGGTCTCTACCTCTCACGACGTTGGGTATGGATTCTCAAACAAGCGCTCTGTCCTGAGGTCTGTGTTTCCTTAACTCTTCCTGTTATTCTTGTTGACACTCATCAGGCTCATGCTTATAAACCCATCTACAAGCGTGGTGACACATGCTTGTAATCCCAGTTCTTCAGAGGCTGAGACAGGAGGATTGCAGGTTCGCAGCCAGCCTCAGCTATCGAGTGAGGCCCTCCGCAACTTAGTGAGACCCTGTTTCAAAATAAAGAATAAAAAATAGGACTAGGGGTATATCTCGGAGGTGGAATGCCACTCTGTTTAATCACCAGTACCAAAACAAAACAAAAAACACAAACCCATCTGCTCCATTCCTTTTTGAAGTGCAAATTAGGACAGGTCAAGTTGTAACGGGAACAAAAAAATAATAATAATAAAGCTGAAATAATTCATGACACATGAACACTCAGGCATCCAGCGGGAGAATCGAAGTATAGTGGAGTTCAGAGTTCTGGATAGCAATGGTCGGACGTTTTAGGGCAGCACCCTGACCGGTCTCATGACTGACCATCACTTGCTCCTAATGGGGTTTTCGTTGGGCCTCTCCTCTCACTGAAACTTAATTCTACTAATTCTACCCCAAGCTCCTAGCAGGCAGGACCACATTTGTACAAATCACTTATATAGTAGCTCACCAGACCACACTCATAACTGTCACTAATAAGAGGTGAGTGTGTGTGTGTGTGTGTGTGTGTGTGTGTGTGTGGTACTGGGGATTAAATTTAGGGACATCCTACCTTTGACCTACACCCCCAGCCTTTTTTTATTTTGGAACAGGGTCTCCCTAGTTTGCTGAGGATCTCCCTAAATTGCTGAGGCTGGCCTTGAACCTGCACTCCTCCTCAACCTCTCAAGTACTGGGATTACAGGCGTGTGCTGCCATATCTGTCTAAGAGGTTTCAATTTTACTGACTTCCTGAAAAGATAACACATTCATCTAGTTCAAGATTCAAAAGGCACAAGAGGCCAACTAACAGTCTTCCTCCCATCCCAGTGCCCCAGTTTTATCAGTTTCGTATGTGGTCTTCCATAGATATTTATGCATTTATATGCCAATACATACTTTTCTTTTTCATCTTTTAAGTCAAATAGTGCATTTTATATAGCCTCTTCTCAACCTTGCCTTGTTCAAATAAGGATGTTTTGGAAGTCATTTCAAATGATTCACAAAAGATTCACCATTCAGTTTTATGGATTCAGAGTATCCCATTTTTCCTTTGTTGTTGCTATTGTTTTCTTTTTGTGGTACTGGGGATTGAGCCCAGGGGCATTCTACTTTGAGCTACACCTCCAGTCATTTTTATTTTTTTGTTTATAACCAGGGTCTTGGTTAGGTTGCTGACAATCTCTCTATGTTGCTGAGGCTGTTCGCGAACCTGCAATCTTCCTGTCTCAGCCTCCCAAGTACTGAGATTACAGGCACGCACCATCACACCTGGCTTATCCCATTGTTCATTCCTATTAATTGCCATTTTGGTTTTCAGTTTTGTTTTGTTTTGCCATTACAAACAATACTTCAATGAATAAGATGTCATTTTATATGAATATAAATCAATGTAGATAGTATAAAGTAATGTCATTTTATATGCATGAGGAAGTAATACCTGCTTCTACATCTCACTAAATGAATTTGAAAGCTTTAAGGAAATGTGATCTGTTGAGACAAATACAATTTCAAATGTGAGTGTGTTCAGCTATTTACTGAAAACAAAATTAACCTGCCCAAGGAAGTAGCTAGGAAGGCAATTGCACGCAGGAGGAATTACCCAATCAACACTCAGCTCTGTCTGCAACCGCATCACTTAGCAAGGCAGCAAGCAGCTGATGTTAGGTTCTTGTAATCTCCAAATCTTTCTCTATCTTTTTTTTTTTGTGGTACTAGGGAGATTGAACTCAGAGGCATTCTACCTTTGAGCTACACCCCCAGTCTGATTTTTATTTTTATTTCTTATTTGGAAATAGGGTTTCACTAGGTCGATGAGAGTCTCACTACTTGCTGAGGCTGTCCTCGAACCCACGATCCTTCTGTATCAGCCTCCCTTCGTTTCTTCCTTTTTGTACTGGGGATTGAACTCAGGGACATCTACCTCTGAGCTACACCCTCAACCCATTTTATTTTTTGTTTTTAAACAATCTCACTAGGCTGCTAAGAGTCTCGCTAAGTTGCTGAGGCTGGCCTTGAACCTGTGATTCTCCTGTCTCAACCTCCCAAGTACTAGGATCACAGGTATGCACCACCATGCCCAGAGGGGAATTATTTTCTATTTGGGTGTTAAATGTTTTATATGTATTTTTTTTGGGGGGGGCAGTACTGGAGGTGCAACCCAGGGGCCCTCTACCACTCTACTTTACCACCAGCCCCCCTCTTTTTTTTGGTACTGGGGATTGAACCCAGGCATTCTATCCCCAAGATACACCCCCAGCCCAATTTTATTTCTTATTTGGAAACAGAGTCTCACTAGGTTGCTGAGAGCCTCACTAAGTTCCCAAGGCTGACTGTGAACCTGCGATCCTTCTGTCTCAGACTCCCAAGTACTGGAATTATAAGCATGGGCTACCACACCTGGCTTATGTTGAACTTTTAATGATGATATTGCATTTGAATTTCATAAGCCCATATGAAAATGGAAATAAGGTATTCTTCCATTAATTTTCCTCTCTCTTTTCTTGGGTGTGTTGCTAATTCCAACCTAACATGGGAAGGGCCCTAAAAGTCCCTGCCAGATGACAGAGAGAAAACTTAGAAGCAGTTAACAGCTCTCTTGGGTGACTAGTATTGAGTATTTCGTATTTCCTTGTCAGAACAATTAGAAAGGGGAGGTGGGGGAGGACTAGTAGATGTCTGAAAAACCTACTAGAGAGTTAAGTGGGCAATTTTCGTAAGTAGAAGTTACATGCTCACGTGTGTTAAGAGAGTCACTCACCAAGCTATTTCCTTAGTAACCTGGCGGCTGAGCTCTGTGTCCAGCGTGGAGAGCTCACGGTGGAGAGCTCACACCGGGCTGCACACCCACCCCGTCCCCGCTCCGTCCCCTGGCCAGTGTGTGTCACTCTCACCAATGGAATCAACCCTGATTCACTTAGCTGAGTCAGGACCAGACTCCAGGGATCCTAAAAATAGAAGTGTTGAAGAGTAGACTTAGCTCCATTTCATGAAGCGTGGGACGTTACAGTCAAAACTAAACACTGACGGAGACTTCTTCGTGTTAGGCCACCTGAGTGAAACTTCTTTCTTCTTTGGGCTAACTCAGCTTCTGTGGAAACTTCAGGAAGAGGGAGGGAGGGAAGGAGGGAGGGAGGAAGGAAGGAAGGAAGGAAGGAAGGGAGAGAGGGAGAGAGAGGGATCCTTTTAAGTTTTCTCTGATTATATAAAAAGACTGTCTAATGATGGTGTGATCTAACTGTACGAGTAAATCTGTAATTCTTTTTTGAATGTGTAGTACTGGGAATTGAACCCAGGGAGGAGCAGTCTACATTTCAGCTACATCTCCAGTCCTATTTTATTTTTATTAATTAATTAATTTTTTTTTTAAGTACTAGGGATGGAACCCAGGGGCTTTCTACCTCTGGGCTACACACCCAGCTTTATTTCATTTTTTATTTAGAAACAGGGTCTTGCAGCCAGGTGTGGTGGTGCATGCTTGTAATCCCAGTATTTGGGAGGCTAAGACAGGAAGATCGTAGGTTCATGGCCAGCCTCAGCTACTTAGTGAGGCCCTCCACAATTTAGTGAAACCCTGTTTCAAAATAAAGAATAAAAAATAGGGCTGGAGGTGTAGCTCAGGGGTAGAATGCCCCTGGGTTCAATCCCCAGTATAGAAAAAAGAAAAGAAAAAAACAGGATCTCACTAAATTGCTGAGAACCCCACTAAGTAGCTGAGGCTGGCATCGAACCTGCGATCCTCCTGTATCAGTCTCCCAAGTACTGGAATTATAAGCATGCACTACCACACCCAGCTTATTTTTTTATTTTAAAACAGAGTCTCATTAAGTTTCTCAGGGCTTCACTAAATTGTTGAGGCTGGCCTCGAACCTGTGATCCTCCTGTCTCAGCCTCACAAATTCTGGGATGATAGGTGTGCACCACTGTGCCTGGCTTAGATTTCTAATTCTTTATTCACCTCTACAGGGCCTTAAGTTAAAGTGGTAGCAATGCAACAAGTCTTTCCTGTACAGACAAAGCAATATTTGTAATTTCAAAGACTGTCTTGGAGTTTTATTAGTCTGAGTGGGCTGACTGCTATAACAAGTAACCCCCGCACTGAGTGGCTTAACACAGCACAACTTCATGTTTCACTTGAATCATAGTCTAACGGGGCCAGTTGGGTGGGGAGACTGCTCCAAGCTGTCATGCAGGGACTCCTCCTACCTTGTGGCCCCTCCCTCCTGTTTTTCTTTGGGGGGGGGGAGCAGTATTGGAGATTGAATCCAGGAATATTCTACCTCTGAGTTACAACTCTAGCTCTTTTTTGGGGGGCGGGGGCAGTACCGGGGATTGAACCCAGGGGCATTCTACCTCTGAGCTACAGCTACACCCCCAGCCCTATTTTTTATTTGTTTATTTATTTTTCCATACGGGGGATGGAACCCAGGGGCATTCTACTTCCGAGCTACAGACCCAGCTCTATTTTTTATTCTTTATTTTGAAACAGGGTCTCACTAAGTTGCAGAGGGCCTCACTAAGTAGCTGAGGCTGGCTGAGAACCTGCAATCCCCCTGTCTTAGTCTCCCAAGTACTGAGATTACAAGCATGCACCACCACACTCGGCAGCTCTTTTTATATTTCTTTCTTTCTTTTTTTTTTTTTTTTTTCGGTACTGGGAATTGAACCCAGGGCCATTCTACCCCTGAGCTACACCCCTAGCCCTATTTTTTATTCTTTATTTTGAAACAGGGTCTCACTAAGTTACAGAGGGCCTCACTAAGTCGCTGAGGCTGGCTGGGAACCTGCGATTCTCCTGTCTCAGCCTCCCAAGTACTGGGATTACAAGTGTGTGCCACCATGCTGGCCTTTCAACACTGGTTTTTGTTACTGTTAAAATGTGGAAAGCTAAGCCTGGCTTGGTGGTGCAAGATTGTAATCCCAGTACTTGGGAGGCTGAGACAGGAGGATTGCAGGTTCATGGCCAGCCTCAGCAACTTGTGAGGCCCTCCGCAACCTAGTGAGACCCTGTTTCAAAATAAAGAATAAAATATAGGACTGGGGGTGTAGCTCAGAGGTAGAATGCCCCTGGATTCAATCCCCAGTACTGCAAAAAAAGAAAGAAGGAAGGAAGGAAGGAAAGAAAGAAAGCAAGTCAAGCCAGGCGTGGTGGCACACGCCTGTAATCCCAGTACTTGCTTGGGAGGCTGAGGCAGGAGGATTGCTGGTTTGTGACCAGCCTGAGCTACTTAGGCCCTCCACAATTTATATTTATTTATTTATTTATTTATTTATTTATTTATTTATTTATTTGCGATACTGGGGATTGAACTCAGGGGCGTTCTACCTTCGAGCTATACCCCCAGCCCTATTTTTTATTCTTTATTTTGAAACACGGTCTCACTAAGTTGTGGAGTGCCTCACTAGGTAGCTGAGGCTGGCCACAAACCCAGATCCTCACTAGGTAGATCCTCAGGTCTCAGCCTCCCAAATGCTGGGATTACAAGCATGCGCCACCACGCTCGGCTTGGCCCTCCACAATTTAGTGAGACTCTGTTTCAAAATAAAGAATAAAAACAGAGCTGGGGATGTAGCTCAGAGGTAGAATGCCCCTGGGTTCAATCCCCAGTGCCGCAAAAAGAAAGGAAAAAAATAAATGTGGAAAGCCAGGTGTGGGGGTACACGCCTGTAAACCCAGTATTTAGGAGGCTGAGACAGGAAGATCAGGATCACAAGTTTGAAGCCAGCCTCAGCAACTTAGCCAGACTCTCAGCAACCTAGGGAGACTCTGTTTCAAAACAAAAAATAAAATAGGCTGTGGTAGAATGCCCCTGGGTTCAATCCCCAGTACCACAAACACACCCAATATGTGTTTCCCACTCAGATCTCTCAAAATAATTAATTTTTGCCTCTCCTTCCATTGTGTACATGTTAAATGGCTGGATTTTCTAACTAAATATCATTTATCCAAATATTAAAAATACAAAATCCATCAATCCAAGTGGTTTACGGTTTTTATTATGACCTAATTGTATTTCTTATACTGGGGGGGGGGGAGTGTTTGTGGGCCTAGAAGCTACTGTCAGTATAATCAGTGGTAATAAGGTTTGCTGAATGAAACCTAGAATTTGAGGGACAAAGGGAAATCTAGTCGTCCCCTGTAGTGCCCATATTGGCCACTAGATGGCAGTGCCTCACAGGGCTATGGCGACGCACTCCCGAGCCTTATGGGTCTTCTGCTCTTGGACTTCAAATCCTAACTGCAGAACTAAAGAGGAGAGGAAAGGCGCAATATCAAAATATCATTTTTTTATTCTTAATACTGTGAAAAGAAATATCTCTAAACACACCAGAAATGTTCTCTTGTGACATTTTATGTCCATTTTTTATACCCTGAGGCCAAGAGAAGTAATGCAGTTATTATGTTTGCAGACGCTTGAATGTGTACACCCGAGACCAGTAAGGTTTTCTGAGTCATTTTCTGAGTGCCCTGTGAGCCTGGTTTCCATTCTTAGTGTTCTGCGCACATTTGGAGCTGAATTTGATTGAGGTGACTGATATAAATACTCATTTTTTTTTTTTTCCTGGTTGAAAGGAAAAATAATGGCATTCATTCAGAGTCTTCTGGAGACATTGAAAGCTAATTGGGCATTTCTGGCAGGTTTTTGTCTTGGTGCTGGGGATTGAACCCAGGGGCATTCTACCTCCAAGCTACACCCCCAGCCCTATTTTATTTTTTCAAAACAGGTTCTTGCTGAGTTGCTGAGGCTGGCCTCGAACCTGAGATCCTCCTATCTCAGGTTCGAGGTGCACCGCCAGCTCTTCTGGCAGTTTTTGTCCTGACGTGATTCTAAGGTTGGAAGCCAGGCTATGTTTTGGTGGCTGTTTGGTTTTAACTCATACCTCTATTTTTTTTTTTTTTCAGAGAATCAAATATTGTTAGTTCCGTAGACACAGGTGGGGATGATGCCTTAAAAGAAAACTTCATTAACAGTAGTAATGATTGCAAAAGCTTCCACAGCATGCTGAGCTGACTCTGTGTCTGGCGCTGTTCTAAGGGCTTTCCATGTATTGCCTCATCAGCTCCTCAGTCCAGCCAGGTATGAAGGATCCTGTTGTTACTGTTTATTACAGATGAGGAAACAATCAAAGAGAGGTTCTGTAAGTTGTCTAAGATCATGGAGCTAGTAAGTAGTAGGTTTAGGATTCGAAGGTAGGCTTATTTGGCTCCAAAGCCAATTTTTAAAAAATAGCTTGGAGCCGGGCGTGGTGGCGCACGCTTGTAATCCAAGCATTCGGGAGGCTGAGACCAGAGGATCCGAGTTCGCGGCCAGGGTCAGCTACCTAGTGAGGCACTCTGCAACTTAGTGGGACTCGGTCGAGGCAAGCCTCAGCTACCTAGTAAGGCACTCCGCAACTTAGTGAGACTCAGTTTCAAAATAAAGAATAAAAAATACGGCTGGGGGTATAGCTTGGAGGTAGAATGCCCCTGAGTTCAATCCCCAGTACCGAAAAAAAAAAAAAAATAGCTTGGAAACAAAAATGTGCTATATGATATTTCTCCTTTGAACTGTAGGATTTATGTAGGATTTATAGTCACATTTCCCTTATCAGATGTTTACTTTTAGGGGACAATTCTCGTCAATTCCTTGTTTAATATTCTACCACTCCTTTCCCAAATAAAATTAATTTCTGTATTCACCAAAGAATCAAGCTGATATTTTTAAAAACCTTGATGAGCAGTCTAAAGAAAAAAAAAAGAAGAAGAAGAAGAAGAAAAAAAAATGACAGCTGGGTACAGTGGCACACAGTTGTAATCCCAATACTTGGGAGGCTGAGCCGGGAGGATCACAGATTCAAAACCAGCCTCAGAAAATTAGACTCTTAGCAACTTTGCAAGATACTGTTTCAAAATAAAAATAAATAAATAAATAAAAAGGGCTAGGAGTGTATCTTGGAGGTAGAATACCCCAGTGCCAAGAAAAGAAAAAAAAAAAAAATGAAGAAGTCTTTCTACTCTTGGGTGAGGGCACTTGCTTTTCCCAGGGACCGCTGGGACCCCGAGGCCTGTGATGACACTCTCCAGTGACGGTCCTCAGGCAGGAGCACTTCACACTGTCCTGGGGCTTCCTGTTGCTCTGTAGACACCCAAGACCTAGCGAGGACTTGCCTGGGGACTCTGGGCCGCCTTCTCTTCCCCACCCTCAGCTCTGCCAGCCGCTGTCCTCCCTTTTCTGTTTCAGTGACATTGACGCCTGGCGCCCTTCTGACCTTCATGGAGTATAGCTGAGTTTGTAAGGATGTGTTTGTATAGCTAGTTGACGTCCCTCTGCCTAGACAGGGAACCGCTAGGGCAGCGATCCTGGTGTCTGTTTTTTTCGCTTCCAGAAGCACCTCAGCTCCCTAGCAGGTGCTGGAGAACAACTTGTCAGATGAAGATCACGTTTCCAGAACTGAAATAAACTCATATAATCTAGAAAGGGATGCTTCCCTGATGTGCTGGCTTATTTAAATGAAATCATATGAAGGTTAAAAAAAAAAAAAAATCATGTTCTTTATTACATTTAAGGAATCAACCTAATCAGCTGGGTGCTGTGGTACACATCTATAATCCTAGATACAAGCTTGAAGCCACCCTGGCCAACTTAGACACTGTCTGAAAATAATTATTAATTAATATATTTATTTGTTTGGCACTGGGGATTGAACCCAGAGGTATTCTAGCTCTGAGCTATACCCCTAGCCCTTTTTAATTTTTTGTTGTTGTTGTTGTTTTGAAACAGGGTCTCAATAAGTTGCTGGAAGTCTAGCTGTGTTGCTGAGGCTGGCTTCGAACCTGCAATCTTCAAGCCTCAGCCTCTTAAGTATTGGGATTACAGGGAGGGAGGGAGGGAGGAAGGAAGGAAGGAAGGAAGGAAGGAAGGAAGGAAGGAAGGAAAGAAAGAAAGAAACCAATATAATTAAGAAAAATTGAATGATCGGAACCAGGACCATAGAGAACAGCCAGGGCTCCTGCTCTGCCAGTGACCGAGCTGCTGTCCTCTGAACAGTCAGCACAGTGTGCAAGACGGCCAGCCAGGCCCTGGGCAAGGCGAAACCAAAAACCTGCTCTAAGAGCAGAGAGTGGACCTTGAGGGGCAAAGTGGGTGTCGATGAAAGACTCAGGTGAAGTCTGGAGGACAGGTGGGTGTGGGTGGTGACGGATGGGTGCTGTGTGCTAAGTCAGCAAAGAGGGCCTGGGCCTCTCGGGCCTCACCGCCCCCAGAGGCCGATGTCCTGCCTGGTAGACCTACTTTCTCTCGCAAGTTCCCAGTTCCAACTTTTGCACTAAATCTCAGCTTTAAAGGGAGGCAGCTCCTGGTGTTGAGTAATCGTTCTGGAGTCTCCTCTGACTGTTGTCAGCTTTGTGGCTTTTATTTTTGTGTGCTTGATTGGAAAATTCCCGGGAGACCGGGGGAAAGCATTAATGTGGCTGCAAGAATGGGCTTGTTGGTCCAACCTACGGGATCGGGCAAGCTTTCGAAAGTGAAGCCCATCACAGAGGTGAGGGTCAGGTGGGTAATTTCACACGTCGCTCTGGTCGGACATTGGTCTTTGTTCTGCACTATTAGGAGAGGGTAACAGCCTGGGCACGAGGCGGCTGCAGAGAGGAACACAAGACATAAAACACATTTACGACGCCCACCATGGCAGAGCTCGAGGCTGCACCTGAGATTCGGGGAGCGGGAGCAGGTGCATGCTATATCTGAGGGCCACCCTGCAACTTCCCGAAGGGCTGCTGGTGTCGCTAAAGAGACCTCCACCCCGTCCCACTTAGGAAGCAGAGAGGCATCTCAGTTTATACCGGCATCTTGCCCTCTTCCTCTGTCTCTTTCCACACCTCCTTACCTCCCTCTCTTGTTTATCTTCTCCAGAGATGAGAAAGAAACCATATTCAAATGCATTCTTTCTTTCTCTTTTCTTTTTGTCCACCTAAGACAAATCTCTCTTGTCCATGATTTCCCATATTATTAAAAAAAAATTTATTTTTTTTTTAGAAAATCCAGCCAAGTTTGATTTTGCTTTTTTTTGTGTGTGTGTGGTGCTGGGGATTGAACTCAGGGGCATTCTACCTCTGAGCTATACCCCCAGCCCTTGCTTGCTTGCTTGCTGTTCCTGGGAAGGATCCCATGGCCTTGTGCATTCTTTATTTTGAAACAGGGTCCCACTAAGTTGCGGAATGCCTCACTAGGTAGCTGAGGCTGACCGAACCTGGATCCTCCAGTCTCAGCCTCCCAAATGCTGGGATTACAAGCGTGCCCCACCACGCCTGGCTTGATTTTGCATTTTAATGTTTACATTATTTTGCACATTGAATACTTTGCGTGATGAATAAGCCCGTCCACGTGCACAGATGCAGTCAATAACTAGGAGAGATTTGCTTAGGAAGCAGAGAGGCATCTCAGTTTATACCGGCATCTTGCCCTCTTCCGTATTCCAGCTTTTTAGGAAAAGCTTTCCTCAGTTGCCAAGGACCTGCCCAGACTTCCGGTACAGGTCCGGCCTCCGACCTCTCAGCTAGAGACTCAATTCACCTCCTACTTCCAGTTTTCCTGTCTCTGAATCCCCCGAATCTTTTGGGCTCATATTTAATAGACCTGTGTTTGTGTAAATCAATGCCTATAAACCGCTCACTGGAGAACGGGGAGCTGGTATTTTTTATGACTTGGAGGACAGTAAAAGCAGCCTCCACAGAGGACAGCCACAAGTTTTGTGATTGAGTTATTAAGTTTTTGTTAGAGCCATCCCTGTCCTGACCTACTGCACGGTCTCTTGTAGCTTGTAATTTCTCTTGTAGGAAAGGAGCTGAAAGAGCCAGCTGCCTCTCGAAACCCTGGAATCTCAGGTACACTGGAGATTTGGGAAGTTACTCCGATTTGAGCTTCCGATGAGGGCAGGCGTGGAATGAATTAAATCAAGCCCACCCAAATCTGCCTTTTGCTACGCCAATGAATTTATTAACAATTCTTTGTTCTGATAGCTGTTTCTTAATACATTCTTCTGCTGCAACTGTTAGTCAACAGTGGCCTGGGATCAAATTCAGCCCCCTGCTTGCTTTTGCAGAACTCAAAACACAGGAATGGTCAGGTGCATGCCTGTAACCTCAGTACTTGGGAGGCTGAGACAGGAGGATCACAGGTTCAAGACCAGTCTCAGCAACTTAGCAAGACTTTCAGCAACCTAGTGAGACCCTGTTTCTAAACAAGAAATTAAAAGGGCTGGGAGTAAAGCTCTGAGGTAGAATGCCCCTGGGTTCAATTGCCAGTACCACATATACACACAAACAAAACAAAACAAAAACTCAGGATTTTTTTTTTTTTTTTACATTTTTAAGTGGCTAAAAAAAAATATCAACAGAATATTTCATCATGTGAAATTCAAATGTTAATGTCCACAAGTAAAAACAGTGTGCGTGGAGGGGTGGAGGGAGGGGCAATGGAATTGAACCCAGGGACATTCTACCTCTGAGTTACACCCCCAGCCCTATTTTACTTTTTGTTCTGAAACAGGGTCTCACTAAGTTGCGGAGGACTTTGCTAAATTGCTGACGCTGGCCTTGAACCTGCAATCCTCCTGTTTCAGTTTCCCAAATACGGGGATTACAAGTATCCACCACCAGCTGGGCGTGGTGACACATGCTTATAATCCCAATGCTTGGGAGGCTGAGACAGGAGGATTGCAGATTCAAAGCCAGCCTCAGCAACTTAGATACTGTTTCAAAATAAAAATAAAAATAAAAGGACTAGGGGTATAGCTTAGAAGTAGAATGTCCCTAGGTTCAATCTCTAGTACCTCAGACAAGAGAGAGAGAGAGAGAGAGAGAGAGAGAGAGAGAGAGAAAGAGAGAGAGAGAAGAG
>PVLC010041560.1:0-13311 GCA_004027655.1 Graphiurus murinus | reverse complement strand
CATTCTACCTCCGAGCTACACCCCCAACCCTATTTTTTTATTCTTTATTTTGAAACAGGGTCTCACTAAGTTGCTGAGGACCTCACTAGGTAGCTGAGGCTGGCCTCGAACCCAGATCCTCCTGTCTCAGCCTCCCAAGTCCTAGGATGATCAGCGTGCGCCCCCAGGTCCGGCTAACATGTGCGTCTAATCTAGATGCGTGTAAATTGCGTAGAGTCTCTATGGGTGTGTCTATGGCATGCTAGCGTCTCCGTGCACGTGGCGCTCCTGTGCACCTGTGTGTCCAGAGCATGTGTGTCACGCGTGCGGGTCTCCTCGGTCTCGGTCCCCCCAGCTCAATCTCCAGCCCTGCGACGTCTCCTCTCCCCAGCCTCCTGCACCCACCCGGCTGGGCTCTGGCGTCCCTGCCCGTCCTGCAGTCCATTCTCCCCCAGGGCCTCAGGGATCCGCTCAGAAGCTGGATCCTCCGGGGCCTCTGCGCCTACAGCCCTCTCCGGTTCCCGTCTCCCTCTGCTGAAGCCAAGTCCCCGCCGCAGCCCTCAGGCCCCGCCTGCGCTTTGCTCCGCTGCTGTGACGCCCCCAGGACTCTCCTGTGTGACCCTGGGCAGTGGGTGCTTTACTCAGTATCTGGGTCTTGCAGGACTTCAGAGCACGGAGCGGGTCTCTCCAGCACCGCGGGCCCAGGCTCCCGGGCTACAGGACTGCAGGTCTCTCCACTAGAGGGGCAGATGAGCGGGGAGGGGCACCCCGCATTCCAGAACCTTCCGGACGGCCGCCCCTGCCGTTTCCTTCTGCTTTGTGGCAGGACGGCGCCCGCGGAGGCCGCCTCTGCCCGCATCTCACTCCAGTCTATTTTTAAAAGGACCAAAAGGGGAAGCTTCAGACGGACCCCTCCCCAGCCCAGGCCCAGCCGCGGTTACAGGAGCTGGCCTTCCGGATAAGCGAGGCCCCCCGCCCAGGAGCCTGGCCTGAGGCCCTCCTAGGTGGACAGCTTGGCTGAGATAAAATCCCCAT
Source organism: Graphiurus murinus (assembly GCA_004027655.1). NCBI lineage: Eukaryota > Metazoa > Chordata > Mammalia > Rodentia > Gliridae > Graphiurus > Graphiurus murinus. Next base: position 12,297 of record PVLC010041560.1, on the reverse strand, counting down.
TCCAGAAAGTTCACCCTCTCCAAGGGCGCAGTCCAACGGGTTTGAGGGCGCTCAGAGTTACACAACCGGCTCCAGCATCCGCCCCAGGACGTCTGCATCTCTGCCGCAAGAAACCCTGAAAGCCTGCACCCGGGAGCTGCTGTTCCTGGTCCCCCTCTCCCCGGCGCCCGCTCCCCCCCGCCCCTCGAGATTTTCCCTTCAGGCCACTGCACAGAAGAGGAGTCAAGCTCTCTGTGGCCTTTGTGCCTGGCTTTGCTCACTCTGATAATATCTCCACAGTTCGTCTGTGCTGTAGCAAGTATCAATACCTCGTTCCTTTTCAGGGCCAAGTAATATTCCACTGTATGACCACCCCACGTTTTCCTTACCCACCCATCAGCTGGTGGACATTGGGCTACCTTCACCCAGAAGGAGTCTGCTGTGTACCTTCGTGTGCAGGTCTTTGTGGTCATATGTTCTCCGTTCTTTGCATACACAACTTCGAGCAGAATGCCGGGGTCCCACAGCAACTGTGTGTTTAACTTTGGGGGGAAGCTCAAAGTGGCTGCTGCTCCCTTCACAAGCCCCCGGCCACACAGGAGCGTTCCCGTGCACCGCGTCCTCGCCCACACTTGTTACTGTCGGCGCTGCACGCAGCCACAGGAGCGGGCGGGAGGCTGGAGGCCGTGCTGAGCACGGGGCAGAGTGTACACCCAGGCGGGGCCGGGGCTCCTCCCGGGAGAGGCCTCCGCACACGCCGGGCCGGCCGTGGTTCCTGGGCGGCCAGCCGTGACCCACCAGGTAGCCGCAGCCGCGTCCGCCCCCTCCCTCGGCAAGCAGCCTCCCGGCCTTTTCACGTGGAAGTCTGTGAGCACGCGCACGCACACACACACACACACACACACACACACGCACGCAGGCACACACACGCACGCAGGCACACACACACGCGCACACACACACAGGCGCACACACTCCCTGAAGCTTGCTAAGACAGGAATCTTCATCATTTGGCCATTCTGGAAGCAGAATGTGGGGTTGAACTGTGAATTCCTTTTTGTTGTTGTTTTTTGTACTGGGGATGGAACCCAGGGGCGTTCTACCTCCGAGCTACACCCGCGGCCCTATTTTATTTTTGAAACAGGGCCTTACTAAGTAGCTGAGGCTGGTGGCAAACCTGAGATCCTCCTGTCTCAGCCTCCCAAGTGCCGGGATTACAGGCCCGTGCCCCCAGGTCCTGCGTGATTGATTACTGATCACTATTGATTGATGCATTCATTACAACAGGAGTCCCAGGAGGGCAGGGACCTCCCTATGCGGCCACACAGTATCTATTACAGAAACACTTGTCTGGTGAATTAATGAACTGATGATTCAATTAATTGTTAATCAATCAATCAATTAATTAATTGTGTGTGTGTGGCCCTGGGGATTGTGAACCCAGGGGCATTCTACCTCCAAGCTACACTCCCAGCCCTATTTTATTTTTATCTGGACACAAGGAAGGTCTCGCTCAGTTGATGAGAGTCTCACTACTTGCTGAGGCTGTCCTCCAGCCTGCGATCCTCCTGTCTCAGCCTCTCAAGTGCTGGGATTCCAGGCATGTGCCACCACGCCCGGCTTCCGATGATTCACTTAAAAGTAGAACTTCAGTTTATTTCTGTGTAACTTTCCGCCCACCGAGGTGCTTTGCTAAGTGTCTTGCTGAACTCGGCTGAGTCCTAGCCTAGGCCCGGGCTTTGCCTTGGACTCCTTCCCTCACTAGCAAGTTCCTCGGCCTCCGTGGGCCTTGGCATACTCGTCTAGAGAATGGGACGAAGCGGGCTGGGTGGCCCACGCCTGTAATTCCAGCACTTGGGAGGCTGAGACAGGAGGATCACAGGTTCAAGGCCAGCCTTCGCAACTTAGCGAGACCCTCAGCAACTTAGTGAGACCCTGTTTCAAAATAAAAAATAAAAGGACCTCAGTGGTAGCATGCCCCTGGGTTCAATCTCCACTACAAGAAAAGACAGGAGGGAGGTGAGGAAGGGACCCGAGAGTCAGGCTGGGCCTGGCGTCTGTCACCAGTGCAGTCCCACTCACTCCCGGTTCCCCGAGGACCTGGGCCGGGGCTTGGGGTCTCAGGTGAGGGGAGGCGCCATCTCGAGGTGACTCAGGCCCCACGCTGCATCATGGAGAGGTCACAGGAAGGGTGACGGTGTCCCCCGAGAAATGACCAGGACACCGCTGGCCAGAGGGGAAGTGACCGGAGGCGGTCAGCGCGGCCGGGTTGCTCAATCACCGGTGACGCAGCCCTCGTCCCGGGAGCGGGTGGGCGCTGGGGCCTCCCCGAGCCCCGGCCTCGCTGCGGGGTCTGGAGCAGGTGCTCCCCCACCACCCCATTCACAGAGGGGAAACTGAGGCCCAGAGAGGGGGAGGAGCTGGCCGGCGGTCCCCTGGTGTCCTGCACTGGAAACCTGGGCACCTCCCGGCCTCAGTGGGCCGGGTGGGCAGACCAGGACCCCGGGGTAAGCGCAGGGCCCTCGTGTCACTAGAAACATGCGTGGCAGGGCATGGGATCGGTAAGCGACTTCACACCCACGGGGGCCGTAGGGGACGCTCAGAGGCTTTAGAAGGACACTTATTCTCCAGTGCTGCAGATGGTTAGACACGATGCAGGGGCTTAGCGAGTCAGCAAGGACCCTGGTCCCTGAACTTGGGCTGTGCCCCCGACTGCCTCTCCTCGTCCCCTCCGATGGCTGCTGTTGCTCCAGACTCCACAACCCCTGCCCAGAAACACGAGGGAGAGAAAAGCCTGCCTCTCCTTCCCCCTGTAAGCGCTTTCATAGATAGTGTTTACTGCCAGCGTCACTGGAACCGCACGATGAGGTTCCATAATTGCATTGTTACAGTAAGGACGGTTAGCATGAGACACGCCTTTTAAACACGGGGCTAAGAGCACGGCGCTGTATGGTTAGGTCCCGGCATGGATCACACGGCACAGCTGCAGAGAGGTCACCTGCTGAGGAGCCGCCCCCCCGCCGCCCCTCGCCCAGGCCCGGGCACCCACCACTCTAACTGCCTCTGCAAGCGCCGCTACTGGAGTCCCGCTGAGCATACGGACCCAGCACCCCTACTTCTGGGTATTGATCCAGAACAAGGAGAGACCCGCGGCCCCGCCCCCACCGTGCCCAGCCGCGGCTTTACTCGAAATAGCCAGGATGTGGAAACACCTGGGTCGGTGGACAGATGGACAGGGACGGTGTGGTCAGTGTGCGGTGGAATATTACGCAACCCCCAAAGAGGAAGGCATCCTTGCTTCCCGCCGGCTGATGCAAGTCTAGGGTCTCTTTTCAAGAGCAAGCAGCCCGCCTGCAGATTGCCGGCCTGTCTCATTGGCCAGAACCCCTACCGTGCCCAGCCCCAGCCAATCACCACAAAGGGGGAAGAGGCGCTGCGATTGGCTGAAGCACTGGGGGCCCCGCCCCTGGAGCCCCAGCGGGGCGGAGCCTGCGGAGTGGGTTCACAACACGCCGGAGCCATGGAGGTTAGGCCACCCAGCGCCCGGGAGCGCAGGCTGCTTAGGGCCTTGGGGCGCCTGTTTGGGAGCTCAGGGCTCCTGCATCTGCGACTCTCCTGTGCCCCAGCAGCGCGGCTCATCGGCCGAGGCAGGAGCGCCTCCCTCGCAGCTCCACCTGAGTTCTCCCGGGGCAGAGCAGGCCGAGCCACGAGGCAGAGGGGTGTATTTAGCTCATAGTTGTCAGGAATTCTTCTAGCTGCAAGCTCAGAACCTGAGTCAAGGCGGGCTTTTAAGAGAGAATGAGAGGCCGGGCGTGGGGGGACACGCTTGTAATCCCAGTACTTGGGAGGCTGAGACAGGAGGATCCAGGTTTGTGGCCAGCCTCAGCTACTTGTAGGCGCCCCCGCAACTTAGTGAGATCCTGTCTCAAAATAAGAAAAAGTCGGGCTGGGAGTGTTGTTTGGAGGTAGAATGCCCCTTGGTGCCATCTCCAGTAACACACACACACACACACACACACACAGAAAAGAAAGAATAAAATCAGGTTAGTGGAGTAGCTCAGAGATAGAATGCCCCTGGGTTCAACCCCCAGTACCCGCCCCCCTACACACACAAAGATAGAATATGTATTGACTTGTAGTACTAAGAAATTTGGGGTTCAGTCAGCACAGGTACAGCTGGATCCAGGAGCAGTACTTGCTGCTTTGCCGTCCTTGGGGGCTTTCTCAGGCCACAGCTGCTCCAGGCTGACATCTACTCGGCCACCTCAAGCCAACATCTGGTCTTCCACTCCAAAGTCACACAACTGAGCTCTTGGGGCCCTGACCGGGTCCATCCCTGACCCGATGGGTGTAGGGCCCGGGGGGCTCTCACCAGCCAGGCCAGTGTCTACCATGCAGAAGTCAGCTCGAGTGATCCACGAGGACTGGGGTGTTGGGCCAGGGACAGCTGGAGCCCGTCTCCGGAGGAAGGGGGACCCGGCGCTGAAAAACTTAGCATCCCGAAGCCTCCGCCCAGAGAAGCCGCCGGGACCTCCCCTACGCCTGGCGCCTCCGTGCCCTCTGCGAGGAGGGACAGATATGAATGAGTAACTCCAAGAGGCCGAGGCAGGGAGGCTGGGCCTTTACACCCGCAGCAGGAGCCTTTGGGCGAGGGGAGAAAGTGGGTGGGCAAGGACAGGCATGTTTGAGGAGCCGAGGTCGAACCTCTCGGCCGGGGAGGAGGCCACGAGGGAAGCCGAGGCAGAGGGAACGGCCCAGACAACCCAGGGAGGTGCTTGGCTTTGCTGAGACCAGAGTGGGGAGCCGCCGATGGTTTTGGAGCAGAGGCGGGATCTAGCTTTGTGCTTTCTGGAGGTGAGCTTGAAGGGGAAAGGCAGGCACAGGGAGCGGCTGGGAAGATGACGGCGCGGCTGTGGAAATTGTCCTGGGGCAGGGACCGGGCGTCAGACCCGGGACTAGGCATGGGAGGGCCGGGTGGTGACTTTGCTTGTCTACCTGCTTCCCGAGCACCTGGACTTGGGGCGGCGGGAACTGGAGGCGGCGCCTGCCCGGGCTCTGCTCCATTCCTGAGCCATTGATGGGGATCACCGGGACACTGGCGCCTCCATGCTCAGCTCTGAGCCCATCCCCGGGGGAGAGTGACAGCCGGGCCCGGCCCAGCACGCTGCAGCTCAGGCGGTGCTTCACGGTTTACACAGATGGCCCAAGGATGCAGCGCGCATGCGCTCCGCGGAGGGATCGAACACACTTAGCGCATGCGCTCAACGTGGGTCTCGATTACCCTGAGCGCATGCGCTCCACGTGGGTCCCGAATACACAGCGTCTACACTCCACGTCGGTACCGAACACAGCGCATGCGCTCCATGTCGGTCCTGAACACACTTAGCGCACGCGCTCCATGTTGGTGCCAAGAACACGCGTAGCTTATGCACTCCACGTTCCTCCCGAACACAATTGGTCCCCAGGGTGCTAAAGGCGAGGGGGAGCTCCGGAGAAATACCGCAGGGGCTGCAGTTGCCAGGATTGTCCGTGACACAGCACTTTGGGGGGAAAAAGATGGTTGGGGTTGGCAGATGAGGAAACTTCGGCACAGCGAGGCCAAGCGGCTTGCCCAGGGCCGCGCAGCTCTCCTGCGGCAGAGGCTAGGTGTCCTGGCCGCTGTCAGGCGCTCCAGGGCCTCTGTCTCCGGCTCAGGCCCCACCAGCACCTGCGGACAAGAAGGGACTTGAGGAGGGGCGGGCAGCCGAGGTGGAGGCGGAGAGCTGGCTGCGGGGTGGGACCAGCTCCAACTTCCAGCCTTAGGAGACACTCCACACTCCAGCCCAGGGCCTCTGCGGCCACCCTCGCCCCAGAGCAGCTGCAGCCGCTGCCCGGGGCGGGCTCTGGGGTCTTCTGGGGCGCTGCGCTGTGACCCAGACCTGCAGTCTGCTCTCCAGCTGCAGGCAGCGGCCTGGCCCTGACCCACTGTCACCCCATGTGGCTCCTCCCCCAACGCCCTGTGGCTCCAGCTCCCTTAGGACTCTGGCCCAGGGGTGGCCCCGATGTCCCCTCCCCGGCACTCCCTGGCGGTGGTAAACGCTCCCCAGACAGACATGGGGGCGGGACACGGACGCCAGGCACCCCAAAGGTGTTGCACGCAGAGTCGGAGCACAAAGCCGGCCACAGACACACCCTGTCACACACGGAAGACACCCAGAGCCTCGGGCCTGTGCAGACACATGGGACACAGGTGTGCAGCCGTGCGTGGGCCCGGCCGACCAGAACACACACACGTGTATGCACACACATGCACTCGGGTATGCACACAAACAGGCACCCAAGTGCACACACATGCACGCACACACGTGCACACACATGCCTCTCTGGCTCCCAGAACAGCCCCTTGACAAGTGTCCTAGGACGGGGTCTGCCCGCAGCCAGCCCAGGAAGGCGTCCTGGAGAACAATGGGTTCCTCTCCCCAGGCGGCCGGGGCACAAGGAGCCTTTGTCAGCGGGCACAGGGCGCCTCTCGGCAGGCTCTTCTGCCAGGTGTGCTGAGCGGGGGCGGGAGCCAGCGGCTCTGGGCTGCCCACCCAGGGACCCGGCCTCCTCCGGAGCCTCCTGCCTGGTCCTGTCAACCCCGGAGCACTGAACTCCCAGCCACCTTCCCTCCCCAGCCCCTGGCGCAGGGCTTGGAGGCCCAGAGTGCAGTCTAGATCCAAACGCATCCTCTGTGTGACTTTGGGAAATCACTTCCCCTCCTGAGTCTGGGTCTCCTTGTCTGTAAAATGGGGTAATGCTAGCAACTACCTCCCTGGATTGGTGTCCTAATGAATCAAGTCAGAATGTACAAATGTCAGGCGGGGCGGGAGGCCCCGCCACTTCCTTGTCACGAGGCCCCGGGGCAGTGGGCATCCATCCCTCCTCTGCACCTGTGTCTGCTCGCTTCCGAGGGAGGGCGGCCCATGTCCCTCTGCCTTCAGGTGCTCATTCCTTGAGACCTTTGCACCTGGGACAGGTCTGGCATACGCAGGCACCGCATCCATGCTGGACCGGGGCTCGCTGGGTGTCCCCCTTCTTCCCATTCCCCTGGTCCCCTTCTCCTCGGCCCGGCTGGGTGCGTGTGCCAGGCCACACGGCTCACCCTGGAGCAGCTCGGTGGCTTCTGATAGATGCTTGCTGATGTAGCAACAGAGGACAACACAGAGACCCTCAACACCTTGTAAAAGCCCAAGGACACAGCTGAGAGGGGTCAGGGGCCCTGGGTCAGCCCCGCAGGGACTATGGCGTCGTCCAGGGCCGTGTCCAGAAAGTGCAGATGGGACGGTCCCTCAGGGCGCAGCCACAGGGTGGGGGAACCCGTCCTCCAGGCCCCGCTCAGCACTCCTGAGCCCCAGCCCAGCGCTATCACCAGCTCTGAGCAGACACATCAGAAGAAACTCACAGCTCCTGTTGTGAATCACACATTTCCAGGCTCCTGCATGGAGTCGGTCCACACTGCACGGGGACTCTCAATTTCTGTGCCACTGACCCTGGGGGCTGGACTGTCCCAAGTGGACTCTCTTCTGTGCATCCCGGGATGAATTCAGCACCGTCTCTGATCTCTCCCAGCCAGGTGCCAGGAACGCCTCCCTCTGCCCAGTTGTGGAAACTGCAAATATCTCCAGACCTTGCCAAATATCTGGGGGGTGGGGGGAGGACAAAATGGATCCTGCTGGCTGAGGCCAGGGTTTTGATGTGTTTGACTTCCTGCTGTATGCCCCCTGTGCATACAGTAGGCACCACTACATACTCATTGAATGTCGAATCTCCAACACGCCCCCTCCCCCTTTCCTGGAATTCTTTCCTATCCGTCTTTGACTGGCAAACTCCTACTCATACTTCAGGACCCTGGCAGGCAGCTTGTGTGAGCACGTGGTCTGACGGGGTCTGGGTGACCAGGAGGGCCTACCAGGCGCCGCTCTGCAGCAGGGTGCGGGGCCCTCACCCCGGCCTTCCTGTGTCCAGAGGAAAGTGGCTCCAGTGACCAGGTCATCCTGTTTCAAGAGAAGCCAGAGGAGTGTATTTTATGTGGAATCTCCCCGTATTTCAAATGTTGGCCACTCATTCACATCTACCTTCCTTCTCCCCCCCCCCCCCCCGTACTGGGGGTTGAATCCAGGGGCAGTCTACCTCCAGGCTACACCCTCAGCTTTTGTTGTTGTTGTTGTTGTTGAAACAGGTTCTGGCTAAGTTGCTGAGGCTGGTCTCGACCTGCGATCCTCCTTTCTCAGCCTCCAAGTACTGAGATTACAGGCATGTAATTACATTTGGCCTGTTCACTTTTGTGTGTGTGTGTGTGTGTGTGTGTATGTGTGTGTGTGATACTGGGGATTGAACCCAGGGGCATTCTACCTCCGAGCTACACCCCCAGCCTTATTTTTTATTCTTTATTTCGAAACCGGGTCTCACTAAGTTGCGGAGGGCCTTACTAGGTAGCTGAGGCTGGCCGCGAACCCGGATCCTCCAGTCTCAGCCTCCCGAATGCTGGGATTACAAGTGTGCGCCACCACGCCTGGCTCCCCAGCCCTATTTTTTATTCTTTATTTTGCAACAGGGTCTCACTAAGTTGAGGAGGGCCTCACTAAGTTGCTGAGGCTGGCTGCAAACCTGCAATTCTACTGTCTCAGCCTCCAAGTACCGGAATTAGAGGTGTTCAACACCACGCCTGGCTCTGATTTACATTTCTAAAAACATATTTCAAAGGCCAAACTGAATAGATCTCTAGACTGGACTTGGCCTGGGGCAGGCTGGTCAGGGAGGTCAGCTCTCGGGTTCAACACGCGTGGTCACCTTTGGGTACAATACAGCATGAAGAAGCAGCTCTTGAGCCGGACGTGGTGGCGCACGCTTGTAATCCCAGCATTCAGGAGGCTGAGACCGGAGGATCCGGGTTCGTGGCCAGCCTCAGCTACCTAGTGAGGCACTCCACAACTTAGTGAGAATCTGTTTCAAAATAAAGAATTAAAAAAATAGGGCTGGAGGTATAGCTTGGAGGTAGGATTCCCCTGAGTTCAATCCCCAGTACCGCAAAAAAAAAGCAGCAGCTCTTGCCGGGCGTGATGTCACACACCTGCAATCCCAGAATGAGACAGGAGGATCGCAGGTTAGCGAGACCAACATAAAAGATAAAATAAGGCTGTGGTGTAGCTCAGAGGTAGAGCGCCCCTGAGTTCAGTCCCCAGTACAAAAGAAAGGAGGGAGGGAGGGAGGGAGGGGCTTCTTGGTGCCTCACGTGCACCCCTACCTTGTTGCAGCGGTCACGGGGGGCCTCATATAGCTGAGGAAGCTCTAATGGGGTACAGCAGGGCAGAGGTGGCACCCAGTGCTGAGCAAGCCCCAGGTGGGGGCGGGGATTCATCCTGGGGACCAGGGAGGCCCCTCTCATTGCCAGAATTCCTACACTCCTGGCCCAGGGAGAAATGGGAGCTCGTGTGGGGCTGTTCATCTTGACTCCTGGCTTCTGTAAGTACCAACAGGGAAACCGAGGCAAGCTGGCCCTCCCGCAGGCCTGGGCAGGCTTGCAGGGAGCTGGGAGGCCGTGGTTCCTGGGAAGTCCCTCCTCCCCGGGACCTGGCTGGGTGCCAGGGAGGGAGGACACGGGGTCTCCTAGTCTCAGAGGCTCCTGCTATATCCAGCAGCAACTCAAGCATCCGCCCTTTCTGGGACAGAACTTTCTAGAAACAGTAACATGAGCAAGCCCCTCTGTGGGGGCCCAGGGGAGCCGGTGTGAAGCTGGGCCCCAGGCCCTCGAGCCAGAGCCCCTCAAGGGTCCAAAGGCCCCACCAGCCATTTCTGTCTGCCAGACCCCAAAGCAGCCAGGGTCAGGTCACCCAGACACTGCCGCCCCCCAAGCAGGAGCCCACGGGCCCTCGGCCTGTGTCTGTCCTGTCAAGAGCTGACCTCCGAGGACGGCACCTGACAAGCACGGGCTGGGGCCCGGCAGGGGGGCAGGGAAGGAGCAAGTCCCATGCACAGGGCTAAACCACCGACACCCACCTCTCCCCTCCCCCATACCCCACGGTTATTCATTCAACAAACCGGGTGAGCAAGCACCTGCCTGTGCCAGGCTCTACAAACTGAGTAGAGAACAGGGCAGAACTGGACTCTGCCCCCTTGGGGCTTACAGGGTGGGGAGCAATAAACCCCCCGGATTAGAATGTCGGGGGGTAAGTACATGTGGGAAAACATTAACTCGGGGCAAAGAGATAAGGAGTGTGTCAGGGAGCACATGGGGGCGTCTACGCAGAGCTGGTGAGGGGAGAGGCTGCGGGTATCTGCAGGAGGAGGGCTGCGGGCAGGACAGCTGGTGCAAAGGTCCTGAGGCAGGGCAGGCAGCATGCTGGAGGATTCGGGCTGAAGCAGAGGCTAGGCCGGACAAGAGTTGATGAGGTGGAAGGGGAGGCGGCCCGGCTTTTCTACCAAGGGAAGTGGGAGCCATGGAAGGGTATTGAGCAGAAGAGGGCCATGACCTGACTTTCTGTTATTTTTCCTGTTTTTCTTTTTATTTATTTTTAATTAAAAAAATTTTTTTGGTACTGGGGGTTGAACCCGGGGGCACTCTACCTCTGAGTTACACTCCCAGCCCTGTTTATTTTCATTTGGAAACAGGATCTCTCTAAGTTTTGGAGGGCCTCACGGTGGCCGCTGTCAGGTCTTGGTGGAGAAGACCCAGAAGAGAAGAAACTGAAGAAATGGTGAGAACGCAGGGAGAAACGCCCTAACCACCCTCCGCCCCCAGCCCATAAATTTACCAAAACCTGGGCTGGCTTCAAGCCCACCGATCGGCGGGATACTCAACTATTCCTGCCCACCTCCTTTCCTGAACCCCAGTCTGTCCCGGCTCTCCTGGGCTCTCTCCCCCGTCAAATCCCTCCCTCCCGGATTTTATCCTGAATAAAGTCTGCTCCCTGCGGACGATCTGTGTCCCTTTTGTCCCTATAATTCCTAACACTCACTAAGTTGCTGAGGCTGGCCTCCAACCTGCGATTCTCCTGTCTCAGCCCCCCAAGTACTGAGATTACAGGTGTGCGCCACCACGCCCGGCTTATTCCAATCTAACAGGCGTCAGAACAGAGGCCCACCTGCCGGAGACCGTGCAGACCTCAGCGTGCGGAGGCGGGCCACGAGCCCACGGCCCCCCACTCCCAACGCCGGACGTCCCTGCCCGTGTCACCGACGGCCTCTGTGTCCAGCAGGGGAGCCACGTAGGGGCCGGGGAGCTTCTTCCAGCTGTTCTTTGAGCCCCATACCCTCTGCACCAGGCCTTGTCCCCCCAGGAGCTGTCCTGAAGCTGCCCGGCCTGGGGGTAGGTCTGCTGCTCAAGGCCGTGTCTACCCAGCAGGCGTTGAATTTTCAGCAATGAACCAAATGTGCAGCTCAGGGGACAGGTGCTGATGGAGGCGGCTCCGGCCCAGGATACACCCTGTCCTCCAAAGTAATATTTGAGAGCCGGGCTTGGTGGCACATGCTTGTAATCCCAGTATTTGGGAGGCTAAGACAGGAGGATCACAGGTTCGAGGACAGCCTCAGCAAGTAGTGAGACTCTGTTTCCAAATAAGAGCCAGGCGTGGTGGCACACGCTTGTAATCCCAGCATTCGGGAGGCTGAGACCGGAGGATCCAGGTTCGCGGCCAGCCTCAGCTACCTAGTGAGGCACTCCGCAACTTAGTGAGACCCGGTTTCAAAATAAAGAATAAAAAAATAGGGCTGGGGATGTAGCTTGGAGGTAGAATGCCCCAATTGGGCTGGAGGTGTAGCTCGAATGCAGAATGCCCCTGAGTTCCATCCCCAGTACAAAAAGAAAAAACAAAGTCATCGTTGATGCAGGACAATCACTTTCTTTTTCTTGTAAAAGGAAGAGAAATTGTCAGCCTTCAGTTTCACTCTGAGCCCGCCCGTCGTCTTTCCAGTAACTAAGGCCGAGGGCCACCGCCCAGGGGCGTCGTGGTCGGGGGCTGTGGTCGTGGCACCTGGGTCCTGGCGGCACCTCCCGCCCCCTACTGTGGCTGCGGTATTTGGTTTTCCCTCAACACCAAATTGAAACTGCCAGGGAGGAGGTGGCGCAGAGGGCCTGGGAGTGTGGTTGGGGGGGGGGGGGAGATTCTGGGCTCCTGTCCCCAGAGTGGTGAACTTCTGGAGCTAAAAGCGGAATTGCTTTTCAGTAAATGTCATTACTCAAAAGGAAGTTGTCACTACCAGGGCCACTTGGAGCCTCTTCCAACTGCTAGTGTCTGCCAGGTTCCCAGCGGCCGTGCTCAGGGTCCAGGGGGAGTGCGGGCTGTTCCTGCCGACCCTGGA
>PVLC010041559.1:0-13323 GCA_004027655.1 Graphiurus murinus | reverse complement strand
CTTCGATAGTGGAAACATTTATAATGAAAATTCTCATTTGAATCTTCATACTTAAGCCATGTGAGTTAGTGTCAAACAAGGTGACGGGCTGGTGCACAAGATTCTTTAGGTGCAGCGAGGAATTACAGAACAAGAGACTGGGAGCACTCTCTGAGTCAGGAGGAAGTTGGCAAAGTTGTCTTCCCACTAAAACTCTCATCTATAGATGAGATGAGGATTCTAAATCTGTTGTTATCAGGACTGATAATAAGTTATTTGTACTCCCTCTACGTTTAAGTGTTTTGGGCAGTTTGAGATAGGACTGCTGAATGTTTAGTCTAGTCACTTGGAATGACAGTAATCACCTAATCTTTCTCCTTGATGAAGTCTAGCTGGCACTAACACATCTCACCCTTGAAGAGAGCAGTCCCTCTGTCCCCACCATCTGGAGGATCTGAAATCCTCTCTCTTGATCATACTTCTGAACCACTGGTTTAAGAGAGGTTGGTTGTCAGTTCTTGGGTGGTATACAAAAGCCATCAGATTTGAACTGGGTTTGGTCTAAAAGTGGAAAGTTGATTAGTTACTTATTAGTTAAGCCAAGCCAATCTTATTAAACTAGAAGGATTTTTTTTTCTTTCTGTGAAAGTTTGGGTAATTGATTTCCCATGTACCTGACTTCCTACTATCTGAGGAGACTATTGTAATAGTTTGTGTTTGTAATGATTTAAAGTTATAGAAATGTGAAGTCAGTCAAAGGGAGAAAATGTAATTGTTTCCTTGTTTGCAAATGATATACTTAGTCACTGACCTTCTTCCAGATCATCATTGCCAGTTTCAGAAAGCGTATGGTGCTCAGTGGTGCCTCTCAGCCTCACTCATGTAGTAGAGGAAGAATCATGTTTTAATAAATAGCACTAAAATTTTTATGTTTTTGAATATGATTAAACTGACAGATTTGCCAATATGCACAAAATCTACTCAATAAAAAGTCCTCTGAATAGGTCTACTTACTGGCTTTTCTTCAGTAAGTAGTAAACTTGTATTTATTTATCTATGTTTTACGCGGTACTGGGATCAAACAGAGGGACACTGTACCACTGAGCTACCTCCCCAGCCCTTTTTAGTTTTCATTTTGAGACAGGGTCTTGCTAAATTGACTGGGCTGGCCTTAAATATATAATCCTCTTGCCTTAGTCTCCCAACTAGCTGGGATTACAGAAGTGCTTTTTTAATCTTGAAAGAGAAATACTGACAGTATTAAAGGTATACTTTTATTTAGAAAAATACTGCTAGTGAGGCAGCTTACATCCTAGGAGCACTGAATTCAGGAAAAACTGGTACCACATTGAGTTTTTGGAAGAATATTTAACAGCTATGAATAATACTGGATCAGAATTTAGAGGTGGGTTTAGATAATTAATGTATAGTAGGCTTGTGGGATTGGAAAGTTGGTTCTGTTTTTCACTGAGAGTCACAAATATGTGATAACACAATGTGATATTGTGATTGCAACTGTAATGTAATGGGCTGCTTCTAGGCTAGTCTTTTTTTTTTTTTCAGTACTGGGGATTGAACCTAGGGGTATTCTATCTCTGAACTACACCCCAAGCCTTATTTTCTAGTCTTTATTTTGAGACAGGGTCTCACTAAGTTGCAAAGGGCTTCACTAAGTAGCTGAGGCTGGCCGTGAACCTGCGATCCTCTTATGTCAGCCTCCCAAGTACTGGGATTACAAGTGTGCGCCACCATGCCAGGCTTAGCTAGTCTTAAAAGACTCTTTAATCCAATATTTTTAAAAATTGAAAAAAATGTAAATCTTGACCAAAGTTTGTTGAAGATCACAATAGTGGAAACATAATGAGGCCCTAATTTAGAGGACTCCTTTCTCCCACTGTTGCCCAAAGTCTCATTATATAGCAGTTACTCATGTAAATTATTTCTCTCCTGTATTCTAATTAATGTTGATCGTTTTTCTTCTCTTCCCTTTCTTCCTCGTCCTCTTCTTCTATTTTGGGGGGTGTCATGTTCTTTTGCTAATAGCATCAGGTTCTTCTGTGGTAATAAATCCGGTTGTTTCTGGCTGCTCCCAGTCATGCAGCTTTGAATATTTCAAGGATTGATAATAAAAACAAAATAACCTAGAGTCAACCAGGCAGACCCATAAGTCATCTTAGAAGCTAGGTATTGGTGGGGGTATGTGGGAATGTGGGCAAAGTTATATGCTAATATTTACCCCTTGTTCCATAAAGGTAACTTTATAATTCTCTTAGTGTATATTGTTTATTTTCCCCACTTGTGAATGCTTACTAATATAGGTAGTATTCCATGGTACGTGGAATACCTGGAAAGAATGTTGTTTTTATTTTTTAAAGAAAAATAGAATTTTTTTTGTTGGAAACTCCTTTTGGGATTGGTGCAGCTGTGCCAGCTGCAATTGATCTTTAAACCCAAGTTTAAAGTATGATCTCAGACTTTGGGCAATTCATTGTGAACCTTGAAGTTTTCCATAGTCTTAGTCTTGAAGCCTGTATCTTAGAACTAGTCTTCTAAGAACAGAGATAATTAGTTACAGTGACACCTTTTATAGTTTCAGCTGTTTTAGAAATAGGAGCATTAACTAAGTCCCTTGTGGGGGCATTATATCCCATTCCCAGTGGAGATTGGCAGTGCCCCCCCCCTTCCCTTCCCTTTCCCTGAAGTACGTATTTCCATCATAGTTTATGCCAGCTATGATTCATACCCTAATAGGCCATCCTCTCAGTCTGTAGTGTTGTTTATGCTTCCTCAAAATGTCAAAAGTTAGCTGGGCGTGGTGGCGCATGCTTGTAATCCCAGCATTTGGGAGGCTGGGACCGGAGGATCAGGGTTTGCGGCCAGCCTCAGCTACTTACTGAGGCACTTAGCAACTTAGTGAGACCCTGTTTCAAAATAAGGAATAAAAAATAGGGCTGGGGTGTAGCTAGGAGGTAGAATGCCCCTGAGTTCAATCCCCAGTACCGAAAAAATAAAAAAGATAAAGAAATGTCAAAAGTTATCTACCCTCAACTGAATTCTCAATTTTGTGCTTAAGTTGGTTTAAATAAGAGCAAACATCAAACATGTATCATAATACTTCATGTTTGTTTCTTTGGGCCAGGTTCATTCCGATCAGTTATACAACTTTAACCAGGCCCCGTGGGTCAAGATCATTTGCCAGAACACAGAATAAGTGCAAAATCAGAGGTTGCAAGTGTAGTAGACTTCATTTCTTGTAATGTTAATATTTTCCTATCAGGCTAGCATTTTAGGATTTCATTAATTGAGAAAACTTGTAATATAGTTCACTTATGCATTTTGCCCAGGTGTAAATACAGATTGCCATCTGAGCTCTTGTTAGCCATGACATAAGATCGCATGGCATTCAGGGCATGTGAAAATGTGTTAATGGTGTACAGCAAAGATCCTCAGATTTTCTGTTCTTAAGGATTTTAGGGCCTTATAGATTATTGAGGACCACAGGGAGCTTTTATTTGTGTGAATATGTCTATCAATCTTCAACATGTTGGAAATTAAAAATGAAAAAAATTGAAAGTATTTATTAGTCCATTTAAAACAAAAAAATCTGTTAGACATCAACAAAGATAATATATTTTTATGGCAGGAAAACATTTTTTAAAACAAAATAGTGTTAGTATTACTGTTTTACACTTTGGAAATCGAATGTCTAGTTTATTAGGATGCAACTATATTCTCTTATCTGCTTTTGCATCCCATTTATTATAATATATTGACTTGGTTTTGTCAAAATACATGAAGAATATCTAATCTTACACAGATATGTAGTATTTTGATAGAATTTACAAATAATTTTAGGTATTTTTCTTTAATATTTTACCAAAATATAATATTTCTTAAAGACAGGTTGCAATATAGAATTAGAAACCATATCAATAAATATTTCTTGTTATATTGAGTCCATTGGTTTATCTTACACTTTGAGTGAGTCTTTTACTCTTGTGTTATTTATTATAATATTATGTATTGATCACTGGAAAATATTGATTCACTCTGTTATCTAGATCTTACAATTGTTGATATGTTACATTATATAACATAAATAATTGCATTCTATGAGACAGAATGTTATAAGTGGTCTAGATTTAGTGAAATTATTGTGATTAATTTGTTGAAGAAATTCTTTATTGAAACTGGGTTTTCTTTTTTAGCTGTGAGCGTTTAATAGTGAAGACTACAGTGACTCCTAGTATAGTTTAGTGCCAAGGCCTTGAACTATGATAAGACACTAGCAGTTTCACATTTCACTTTCTCTGTACCATCAATGCAGCTGTCAACCCAGGAAGAAAGGAAAATAATACTTTAATATCATTAAGCAAAGTAGTTCTTACTTCATAGTCTTTCTGGAAAGGTCTTGACACCCCCCAGAGCTTCACCAACTATAGTTAAAATGCCAGTGTATTGTAATGGAATGCTAGATTATTTTCTTTTTTGAAATTGATTTAGAGACAAAATAGCCATACAGTTAAGTTGTGCTGTCGGGCTGGCATTAAATAGAACATGCATATATTATTTAAAAATAAATAATAAACTCATTTAAAACTTTATTTTTTGTATTATAATGTGTTAAAATCCCAAAAGTAACATCCTTGGTTTAAAAACTCAAACAATGCAGAAATGTATAAGAGGTGATTCATACCCTATCTCCACCCACCAGATACTATGGTTTTGCTGTGCGTTGGTCCAGAGCTTTTGTAATCACAAACAAAGCCTACATGTACATGCATTTCTTTATGAAATCAAATGACATAAATATTGTTTTACAATCTATTTTAAAAACATTACAATATAGGCACCTTACCACATCAGTTACATGGATATGCCTCATTCTTTTTAATAGCAGTTTAGTATTCCATAGCAGTTTAGTATTCCGTTATATATTCCATAATATATTTATGTTTCCCTTTGTTGTATATTTATGTTGTCTCTTAAGTTTTTTATATTTATGATGTTGTAGTGAACATCTTTGTACATATGGCATATACATTTATATAGGTATTTATTTCTGTAGCATAACTTGTTTGAGGTAGAATTGTTTGGCTGTACACACTTAACATTTTTGGAAAGACAGTAGCATTGGGTGAAAGTTTATGGGCTTTATATTGTCAGACATACTGGATTTGAATTTCTGACTTGTCAATTTTTTTTCACCCTATGATTAGAAATGTTTTTTAAACCCCAACTCAAGTTTATGCTGTAAAGTGGAGATAGCCTATTTCTTGGGTTGAAAAAAACTAGTTAAATTAAATCAGACATTGCTAGTGTCTAGCATAGTGCTTGGCATGCAGCAAATGCTTAGTTAGTAGCAGTTACTGTTTAATGATTGATCAAGTCTAATTTAAGCCAGGAGATGAATTGTAATCCAGGATGTACCACTGGATGTGTGACCTTGGAGCATATCATGTAATTCTCCAGGCCTACTTTCAATTGCAAAATGAGGAATTAGATTAGGTAATCTCCTGTTCTTTTTCAGCTTTGGGATTCTTTAGCATGGTTTCTAGTAGTGAGAATATTGGCAGTGAAATAAGCAGGAGATATTAGGTGGCTGTTTCGGCATGTATATAAAACTTCCCCTAAAAGAAGTACTTGACTTTCTTCTCTCCCTCCTTCCATCAAATATAAGATGCATGGTGAATTTTATCCTTGAAATTAAAACCATCTTCATCTGTTGATTATAAAAAGTGGTTCAAATACATATAATCTTAATTTTTATTGATGCATTATAATCATACATCTTGATGAAGTTCAGGGTGATAGGCATACATGCACACAGCACTTATTTTGATCCTCCTCCAGTTCCCACCTCACTCCTTCTCTCTCCCCAGCTTCCCTTGCTCAGCACAATGATTGGCTTTGATGAGTTTGTGTGTGTACATCATGTTCATTGAGGTGTTTCTCCCGTCAAGTTTTCCTCCCTTCTTCCATCTTCCTCAGTTAGGTCCCCTTCTTTATTCCACTAAGGTTTTTCCTCCTTTGTCTGCAGTCCCTCCTGTGTCCAGTTTCTCCCTAGCTTCCACATATGAGGGAAAATATCTGACCTTTCACCTTTTGTGTCTGACTAATCTCACTTAGCATAATATTCTCTAGTTCTGTCCATTTCCCTGCAAATTACATAATTTTGATCTTCTTTATGGCTAAGTAGAATTCCATTGTGTATATATCCTATAATTTTGTAGTCCATTAATCTGTAATGGACATCTTGACTGTTTCCATAGTTTGGCAATTATGAATTGTGCTGCTATAAACATAGATGTGTATGTATTACTGTGATAGTCTGGTGTCAATTCTTTAGGGTAGATAAAAAGGGTCTTATAGTAGGTTTATTCTCATTCTTCTGAGGACCTGCCACACTATTTTCCAAAGTAGTTGCAATAATTTGCAATCCCATCAACAATGTTTGAGAGTTCCTAAATCTCCACAATTCTCACCAGTGTTTATTATTTATGTGTTTTTAATGATTGCCATTCTAATTGGGGCTAAGTGAAATCTCAGGGAAGTTTTGGTTTGCATGTCTCTGATTGCTAATGATGTTGAACATTTTTCATATATTTATTGGCCATTTGTATTTCTTCTTTTGTCAAGTGTCTATTTAGTTCACTTGCCCATTTTTTGATTGGGTTATTTTTTTTTTTTTGGTGGTAAGTTTCATGAGTTCTTTGTGTATTCTAGATACTAGTCCTCTATCAGAGGGTTAGCTGGGAACAATCATCTTTCATTCTGTCTGCTCCCTCTTGAGGTTCTTGATAATTTCCTTTGCTGCACAGAAGCTCTTCAGTTTAATGCAATCCCACATATTAATCCTTGTTTTAATTTCTTGTGCCTTTGGGGTCTTATTGAGGAAGTTTTTAATCTGTACCTCTATGCCAGAGTGTTGATCCTATGCCCTCTTCAAGTAACTGCAAAGTCTCTGGTATTACTTCCAGGTCTTTGATCCATTTTGAATTGACTTTTGTGCAGGGTGAGAAAGTGATTTATTTCAGTTTTTTGAAATAAATTTCAATTTTTCTGCATATGGATAACCAAACTTTTAAACAAAATACTAGAAGTGTGAATTCAAAACCACATCCAGAAAATTATATACCATGACCAGGTCAGATTCATGCCAGGGATGCTTGTTCAACATATGAAAAATAATTCATATAATTCACATAAGCAGAACTATGGACAAAAATCACATGATCATTTTAATAGATTCTGAAAAAGCATTTGACAAAATCCATTACGTTAAAAACACTGCAGAGAATCAGAATAGAAAGAACTTACCTCAATATCATAAAGGTTATACAATAAGCCCACAGCTAACATCATATTTAATGGGGAAAACTACAAGGATTCCCTTTAAAATCAGGAATAAGACAAGGATGCCCACTATCAATATAGTACTCAAGATTCTAGCCAGAGCAATAAGGATAGAGAAGGGAATCAAAGGAATACAAATAGAGCTTGGTGTAGTGGTGCGTGCTTGTAATCCCAGTATTTGGGAGGCTGAGACAGGAAGATTGCACTTTTGTGGCCAGCTTCAGCAATTTAGGCCCTCCAAAACTTAGTGAGACCTTGTTTCAAAATGAAGAATGAAAAATAAGGCTGGGTGTGTAGCTCAGAGGTAGAATGCTCCTGGGTTCAATCCCCAGTACTAGAAAAAAAAAAAAAAAGGGAATACAAATAAGAAAAGAAGAACTGAAATTATCTCTATTTGCAGATGACATGATCTTAGAAGATCCAATAAACTCAATCAAAAGACTTTCAGAACTGATTAACAAATTCAGCAAAGTGTCTGGATACAAAATCAATCTTAAAAATAAGCTTTTCTAATGTAATCTTATTTTTAAACTTTATTTTAAGGCAATTTTTGCTCACTCTGTTGCAGCCTATTTATGCACCTTTCCCACCCCCTCTCTTAAATCCTTTAGATCATGGATAAATTCTGTATGTTAGGAGAGGGTTGTTCAAAGCAGGCACTAAATATGATTAATACCTTCTTTTTGTCACAATAACTGTATCTGATTCTTTTACTTAATTTCTATGACATTCTACTGCTTTTCTCTGATAATGATTTTTCTTTGTCTAAGGCAGGCACAGGTATCCACATTTTATCTCTTCTAGGTTGCATGATGACATTTTACTGGTGCAATTATTGATTAAAAAAAAGCTCATGGACTTTTAAACTGTGAAGTTAGTCTGGGAAATGACAATACTAAAGCTTCACAGGTGGTTAGGGCACATCTTAATTCTGACTCTGTCATTGAATAGGTTTTCTGCCATTTGTGGTGTTTCTCCAGCTGTTCTTTATGCATTTTCATGAAAGAAGATTTTTTTAAACACAGCCAGGTGGTCTCTGAAATGGACAGAGTTAGTCATGTTTGTAGGACTAAAATAATTCTGAGATTCACAAACTCATTGCCTACTATGTTATCTTGTTAAGTAGAATCTTTTTTCAGATCTTTAATTTTTTCCTGAACTAAGCCACACTGATAAGAGAGAGTTCTTGAGTTTTGTACTCCAAAATAGTTACAGAAACTTAAACATGATTCACTTTCATGAAAATATTTTCTGTAATCGTGATTTTTACTTCTTCTTAATTTGTGATTTCTGTGTCTTCAGAGGAAGACATATTTTAGTTGCTTGTTGATCAATCTGTTTCAGTTTTAACATTTCTACTTCTTTGAATGAATTAGTTGTGCTCTACCCCCCACTCCCCTTTGGTTATTTCCAATTCAAAGGGTTGAGTTGTCTTCCTCATTAATAAGAAAGTATAATGTTGTGAGCTACAGGGAGCTGGACCAGTGCGGTCTCCTAGAGCCCTTTAATTCCATAATGTCCTTGATCTGATGAAGCCGCTCAGTAAATCTCTTCACAATTTTCATGACCAAGCCATCTGCCTGCATTAAAATAAATCAAATCTGCTTACTCCTTCAATGTCTAACAAATATTCTATAAACTGATGATGAAGTCCATGAACACAAAAATAATTTGCACTCTTCAGCACTTCCTCTTGAGTTCTCTGCTCAGATGCTCTTTACACAGTGGAAGTCGGCACAGCGGCTTTGTCTTTGGAGTGGAGGGTAATAGAGTCCTTTCCTCTGTCCTTTTCATTGTATTCTGTCCAGCTGTGGCAAGTGAGCCAATTCAGCTTTCCCTTATTTAGAATAAACTTTGCAAAATCTTTACTTGCCCTACTTCATGTATACCAGCTAAGTAGGTAAACACATAGTTATCTAATTTTATATGGCATTTTGCATATATGCTCTATGTGTGAGTGTGTGCATTTTAATGTCAAGTAGGCTGATTTTGTGTCTGGCTCAACTTTGGATTTTGTGCAGACTTTGGGACCATGTCAGTTGTGGCAGCACCATGCTGTACACATGCTTAATCCATGGGCCCATTTCTTAAAATTTATTTTTATTATTATTTTTTAATTGGTGCATTGTAATCATACATCTTTGTTAGGTACAAGCTGGTAAAGGCATACATGCACACATTTCTCATTTATCCCTTCCCCAATTCCCGCCCCACTCCCTCGCCCTCCCTCCTTCTCAGGTTCAGTTTAGTGATTGACTTTGATATGTTTGTGAAAGTACACCATGTGCATTAGGGTGTCCCCCACCCCCCATCACCTTCAGTTAAGTCAACTTCTTTGCTCACCTAAGGCTTTTTCTTCTTCATCTGGAGTCTTTCTTATGCCATGGGCCCATTTATAGGCAAAAATAGTTCATTTTTTTCACTTCTGAAACCCATTAAGTCTTTAAAAGTTTTCTTCCCCATGATCTTACTGTCATTTTCTCACCACCTTCTTAATTTATATCTGTATCATTTTAAGCTTACACTATTCCACAGTTTTCTAGTGGTCATTGTCCTTATTCACTTTGATCCATTCTTGACTCTCTGCCAGATTGGTTTTATGTCAAATGCTGCTTTCGTTGTGTTCCTCTCTTCAACAATAGCAGCAAACTCCCAAAGTCTTAAGGGGTAAATTCCAAGGTTGTTAGAGTATCATTCAGTGTCTTCTGTGGCCATCACCATTCCCCATGCATGCTTCTACTGCTCCTGTATTAAGACTCTGGGCAGAGCTGCCTCTTCAGCTTTGCTGCTGGCGTTTCCCACTCTCCTCTGTTTGGTCTAAAACACCTTGCCCTCTAATCTTGATGTCTGTATTACCTACCTACTAGGCCCAGCTCAGGTTTGTTCCTCCAAGGCTGTCTGACTAACTGTAAGAGATCTTTTCCTTTTATAGTTTCCTAAGCAATTAGTCTGTGCTGCGCCTTTGGTACCCATCCCCAAACCATTGTATCTTGTTCTGTAGGATGAGCACTTTGTGCTGTGTACATGGAAGGTGCTTAGTTTATTAATGGATGAGTTTTAGATCTTTTGTCTTGAATTATGTAGAGGCCATCTAGGTTTCTCATTTTCAGGTAAAACATTGAAATTCTATACACGAAATTGAAATATTCACGTGAACTTAAAAAGTTTTACTGAAGTACAGACATTTCTTATTCTCAAAAATGATTAAAAGACAGATTCTTGTGTGTGTGTGTGTGTGTGTGTGTGTGTGTGTGTGTGCATGTGTATGTGTAATATATACATACACACACACACACTGGGGATTTAATCCAAGGGTATTCTACTCCTAATCTATACCCACAGCCCGATTTTACTTTTTATTTTGAAATAGGGTTTCACTGAGTTGCCAAAGCTGACCTTGAACCTCTGATCTTCCTGTCTCATCCTCCCAGGTACTGGGATTACAGGTAGGCTTCCCATGCCGGGCTAAAAGATATGACTTCTTTTATGCTGTTGGTTGAATTAGCATTTATTTTGTGCTCTAATTTTCAAAAGGTTAATGCAGTTTTTCAGCCTTTTTCTTTATGTGAACTAAGTTTTATCATCTTACATGTCCTTGTTAGCTTTCTATAGTTTATATTCATTCTATGAAAGGGAATTTTTTTCAATTATGATGCCTTATTTTCTAAATAAGGCAACAGTGACAAGGATTAAGACTTTTCAAAGGTGTAATATGCACAAAAAATATTGTATAAACCTTAAGGAGTACCACTTAATGAATTATGGTAAGTGAATATACTGGTGTAATCATCATTTGGATCCAAAGATAGCACCTCCAAGCACACAGTAGTTCCCCAGGGACTCTGTCAACTCTTCCACTATTCCCCCCTTCCCGAAGGTAACCACTTTGTGACTTCTAACAGCAGAAATTAGCATGTTTTTTAAAATTTAAATAAACATTAAGCATTCTTTTGTCTAACTTTTTGGATTCAACATTGTGATTTATCCAAGGTTTTGCATGTAGCTCTAGTTTCTTCATCTTTATTGCAGTATAGCATTTGTTTGTGTGCATGCACCATGATACTTACTTACCTATCCTGCTGATGGATATTTAGATTGTTTTCAGTTTTTGTCTATAATGAGTAATGCCTCTATCGATGTACTTGTGTCTTTCAGTGCAAATTAGAATGCTCTTCTTTTTGTGTGTGTGTAATTCACGATTGTAACATATTAAGAGACAGAAATACATAATTTCAGTAGGCTCAGAAAAAACGTTTGACAAAATTCAACAACCTTGTAAAAACTTTAAGCAAACTAATTGTAGAAGGGTATTTCTTCAAATAGATAAGAGGCACCTTTAAAAACAATATGATTGATACTTAGTGTATATTAGATTAATGGTGAAAATTGCTTTACCTGAGATGAAGGCCAAGGCCAGGATGTCAGCTGTCACCACCTCTCTTTAGCACTTTGTCCAGCAATGCAGAGGCTTCCTTTCTAGGTGGAGACAAGATTTCCATCTGGTATCATCACTCCACTGCTTGAAGGATGCCCTTCAGCATTTCTAAAACTACCTGTTTGTAATGATTTCTTTTTTTTTTTTTTTTTTGTCCTGGGGATTGAACCCAGGGACATTCCACTTCTGAGCTACACCCCCAGCTCTATTCTAATTTTTATTTTGAAACATGGTCTCACTAAGTTGCAGATGGCCTCACTAAGTTGCTGAGGCTGGCCTTAAACCTGTGATCCTCCCAATTACTAAGATTACAAGCATGCATTACCATGCTCCCCTGCAATCTCACCTTCTTATTGGAAAGTATTTTGATTTTGTGAAGAATTCTAGGATGAAATTTTTTTTTCTTTCAGCCTTTAAAGAATTTTCTTCATGTCATGCCACTTGTATCTTTCCAACAAGAAATACACTTAATCTTTATCTTTGATTCTCTGTACATATGTGTTTTCTTTGGTTACTCTTAAGATTTTCTCTTTATTATGGGTTTTCAGCAATTGGGTTATGATGTACCTTGCCTAGCGTTTCATATGTTTTTTGTATTTGAGGTTCAGCGAGCTCCTTGCATCTCTGAGAGTTATTATTTTCATTTAACTTGAAAATTTTGGCTGCTATTTCTTCAAACACCACCCCTCCTCTTCTCTCTCTCTCTCTCTCTCTTTTTTTTTTTTTTTTGCGGTACTGGGGATTGAACTCAGGGGCATTCTACCTCCGAGCTACACCCCCAGCCCTATTTTTTATTCTTTATTTTGAAACCAAGTCTCACTAAGTTGCAGAGTGCCTCACTAGGTAGCTGAGGCTGGCCGCGAACCCGGATCCTCCGGTCTCAGCCTCCCAAATGCTGGGATTACAAGTGTGCGCCACTACGCCTGGCCTCCCCTTCTTTTTTGAATTATACATTCAGCTGTCTTCATGAAGTTGATAGATGCTGCTTCTCTGTTCATATTTCTTAGTCTTTTTTCTCTCTCTGTTTCATTTTTGATAGTTTTTATTGCTGTCTTCAAGTTTGCTCATCTTTTTTCTTCTGAAATGTCTAATTAGCCCAACTTTTGCTTAATGTGTTATTCATTTGAGATGTAGTTCACAACCAATGAACTTTCTGTTGCGTATTCATATTTCCTTTGTGGAAACACTTCTGAACATTGGGAATGTAGTTAATATAAATATTTTAATGTTTTGTCTAATAATTCAATCATCTATACTGTAATTGCATAATAATGAATATTAATGGCCTTAGTCCCTGGTTCTTTGGAAAAAGACTCTAAAACTTTGGAATTTTTTGAGTTAAAGGATTGTACAGTCCAATAGTTTGGGGTATATTATTGTCTAAAAGTTGTGTAAAGATATTTATAACATAAAATTTCCATTTCAGTTGTTCTTAATGGCACTAAGAGCCTTCACAGTGTTGTGCATTTGTCACCACTGTCTGCTTCCAAAGCTTATTCATCATCCCAAATGAAACCTCTATAACCATCCTTTTCCACCTTTACCTAGTCCTG
>PVLC010041558.1:0-13321 GCA_004027655.1 Graphiurus murinus | reverse complement strand
GGGGACAACTTCAAATCTATTCACCTTCTCTGGTAGAGTGAAAAAAAAAATATGGTGTTTCCGTGCCAGCCCAGTTCATTCCTAGCTATGTGGTCTTGGGCAAGTTATTTAAATTCTTGAATTTCAGTTTCCCCATAATTTAAGAAGAATTATTTAACCAGGAAGAATATTCATTGAATGCAGTGTGAGATAAATGGCAAGAAGTTTTCTGGCACATGGTGGGATCTTAAGAATGGTAGCCAGAATCATGGGTTGACTGTGAAGTCATGGGAATGAATATGATTGTCAACAGCCTCGAGACAGAAATAGGAAAGTGGGTAAGATGCCAGAGCGGAGCCTTGGAAGGCCTCCTCCAATAAGACGTCCAGCCCATGTGGAACCCTATATTTTAAAGAGAATTTTCAAGCTGTGGATGAAATAAGTGAGACTTGCCAAAACACATGAATTCACTGCACGACCTGCTGACACAAATGCTGGGACCACAGAGCAATTCCCTGCTGTGTGATGTTTGCAATTAGTGCTTGGATTAACAGAATAGCAGGAAAACAACAACTGGGATGACAGACACTCAGGGGCTGGAGCCTGGAAAGAGGGAGGAAAGGAGGGAGGTGTCTGTCTTGGCCTCCTCCTACCTCCCCTGCCCATGCCCCATCAGCTTTTCTCACTTCCCCCTGGCCACAGCCCAACCAGGTATGTTATGATGGTGATGGTGAATATTTCACCAATCAGAAAGCTGAAGTCAGAGAAGATAACTATCCCTCATGGAAGTGGAGGAGCTAAGACTTGAGTTCATGCCATTACACTCCAGAACCTGACTGCTTTGCCAGGGATTAGACATGGTCATTGAGATTTCCTGGAAAAACAAAACACAAAGAAAAAAAGCAAAAAAAAAAAAAAATTATTCCAGCAGAGCAGGCATATGCATATAATATGCTTACTTTTCTGGGTCACTCAGATTATTCAAATAATCTATAAGCAACAGCTACTCCCCTTCCACGGGAGCCTTCAATCCTCCCCTATCTATTAATATTATTTACTTCAATTAGAGAATGGTAAAGGGCAAAGGAATCGTAAACTAATAAACAATGCTTATTTGTGGGTATTTTTCAATTTCCTTTGATTTGTCCAAGTTAAAGAAGGAGGAGATTCAAATTCTGTCTTTATTAAATACTCTTTAATGTGAGAATCTCATAATATAACTTCGGGTCCTTTAAGAGTTAGAATCTCCATCATTGGCAGAGAACACAGAATCCAAAGTGAGGAAAGTAAAAAAATACAGACCCTTTAATATGTGATGTGCTACAAAATCAAGATAAAATTGCATAAAGCAAAAGTAAGATAAATGATTAAGAATGTACAGTGATTGTTTTCTTTTCTTTTATGGTAGATTATTATGGGCTGTGTGGTGCTGGCATGTCTGGATTTGAACGTGGGCCTCGCTGCCATGAAGGTAGTGGAGCCTCCTTAAGGAGGGGCTGGTTTGTGTTTTTTGGGGGGCGGGGGGTTGTAGGTGTTCAAGAGAGAATAGAGCTGGCTGATGCTCAGAAGCCAATACGTTATAAACCTGCACAGAATGTACTTTCTTTTCCTGCAGACATGAGAAGTTTTTATTTTAGAGAAGGATTTATGGTTTGAATTAGAATAGCACTATTGTGACAAAGTTGGCTTTCTGTCTGAGTGATATATTTGTTGAAAATTCTATCTGTGCCTTTGGTGGGAGCTCACAGTGGGTTATAGGTGATAACTATGTTTTAAAAATAAGTCATTAAGCAGTAAGGAAGCAGAAGTTCTTTAGAGCAATATTGATTTAAATGTCATTTTCCATCATCCCAGGAGTTAAGATGGTAGAGGGCTGATTTCCTGGCTCAGTGCTGGAGGTAGTTCTTGAGTATAGCAGTAGAGTTTTGGATGCTTCTAGGGTTTGATGAAATAAAGGTATTTAGTCACATTTGGAATATAATCTTGAAGTGCTTAAAAACGTGCTGGAAATTTGGAACAAATTTTCTAAAATGGTGTCTATTTCTATCTCACAAATCCACCTATTGAGAGGTGAAGTGAACTGTCACATTGGTAGAGTAGGAAATTATTCATTTGGGAAGTTTATGAAATGTTGTGGCCCAGGCAATGAAGAGGATTGAGTATTCAAAGACACAGAGAAACATCAAAGTGAGTCAGGCCAGAGATCTCAGAATATGAATAGACTGTCAAACCTATCGGTTTCCTTCTGGACTCCAAAAGGCAAGGATTGTGTGACCTGATACATATTAATAATGACATCTAAGAATTTCTGCCTGGAATTCTCTTCTCCTGAAAGTTGGACTGGGAAATGGGATTCAAGGCCTATTTCGCAATTCTTAAACAAAAAAGTGCCTAGAAATCTCAATATATCTAGAATAATACTTTGCTCATTAGGAAATTAATGAGGTGAGACAATTATATCTCCAAGTCTGTAAGGATTCTTAAGCAAAAACAAGGCTAAATAATAGCTGTCTTAACTTACAAAGGCAGAAGCCAGGAATTACCTCATTGAAATATTTGATCCTTAAATTCTGAGGAAACTAAAAGAAACTCAAAGTAAACTGACAATGAATTTATTGAAGATACAAACAATATTCTAGAATGGGTTATGCTGTTTATTTGGTTTTTTTGAAGTGTTGGGGATTGAACTCATGGTCTCACACATGCCAGGGAAGCACTCTACCTCTGAGCTACCCCCCAGCCCGTGGAATAGGTTATTAATCACAAAAATTAGGGACATTAAGAGACAGGTAGATTATGCTATTCAGAGTATTTTGTTTGCTTTCTCCTTGTCTTTATTATTTTATTTGGGTTTGATGTATTTCATTATTTCTAATATTCTTGGATATTTTTCTCAATTATTGCAACTTTTTAATGAAACTAATACATCAGGTTGTAATTTAATGTGGGAAATAGACAACACAATAGTTTTGAAACATTTTAATAATAAGATTTTGGAGGGGATGTGGTAATAAGAAAAGGAGATAAATCACATATTGTTAGTTTTAAAACATCCTTGCAGCCAGGTGTAGTAGTGCACGCCTATAATCTCAGTACTTGGGAGGCTGATATAGGAGGAGCACAAGTTTGCAACCAGCCCCAGCAACTTAGTGAGGCCCTCTGCAACTTAGTGAGGCCTTGTGTCAAAAATAAAAAGTAAAATAGGGTTGGGGTGCAGTTCAGAGATAGAATGCTCCTAGGTCCAATTCCCAGTACCCACCCCCCCTGGAAAAAAAAACAAACAAAAAAACCTTTCATAGTTCACTATGGCTCTCTTTTGCATTAAAACTTTGAATTTTCTCTGATTCCAAACACTGACAATGGAAATTTCTTTTAAACATTCCCATATGAATTTCTGCACTGTAATTAAATCAATTGGCTGATGTTATGTTCCACTGCATAAATCAAATTTGTTCTTATTTCAAAAACTTGGTAAGACATCCATAAAGCAATAATTGGGAGAAAAATGCTAGCCAAATAATTGTTAGCAAAATAAAGTCTGGTGAATTTTGAGTTGGTTAGATAATTAAGAGAGTCAGGAGTTTGTGTTTTGGACATTGGGACATCAGACCGAAGTAGAACAATTCAGATTTCTAATGTTACCAAATATTTTGCTTGTCTAACTTGCATAAACTCTGGATTAGGAAGATGACCGGCATATTCTGCCTTAAGTGTAGTTATTCTACACTTAACTACAACAACAACAACAACAACAAAAACAAAAACCTCCAAATAAAATAAAAAACCAAACCAAATCAAAACAACAACAAAAAACCCCACAAAAACCCCCCCAAAATCCTGATAATTATAACTAGGGAAAAGTAGAAACTTTCATGTCCCCAGGTTTAAATGAGCCCACATTTGTAAGTCTTATACTGGCTTTAATTTTCAAAGAGGCCTTGTTCTAGGGCAACTCCGCCTGAGTAGCCATTACCTCTCTCAGTGCATTGCCAGCATGGACAATCTCTGTCCCACTTCAGTGGTAACTTGAGAAAAGTCAGCTTGTTCCTAGATGATTTGCCCTCACTCTTTCTTCTATACTAGTTGCTCAGCCTGTAATAGAAACGATTTTACAAGGACTGCAGATTATATGCATGTGATCATCAGAGAGGTAAGAGCAAGCTCATTCTGCCAGTGCATAGCTGGATTTTGTTATTTCACTGTTCTCCCTGGCTGTCTATGGTGGTTCCCTGTCACTGGGGAAAACCCACTCTACATCTTGACTTGGAAGCCTGCCAAGTCCCCTATTAGTTACAATGGATGCCATCATCATCTATGCGCCTCATAAACTAGAAGCCTGGAATTCCTGCTGTCTCCCTCTCTCTGTAGCCAAAGGCCTCCATCCTGTGCACCCCAAAACAAGTCTTTTACATTCACCCACCTCCTCCAGCCCTGCTGCCATTGTCTTGGTCCAAGCCAGTTGGGATTACCTGGATTTGTGCGGTGTTCTTCCATTTCTACCTCTCTTTAGGTGGTTGCTTGTGGGATCTTTGTTCAAAGCCCTGGAGAAAGGCATTCAGGACTGCCACTCTGTGGCCTCAAACCTGCTTCTCCAGCTCCTCCTCCAGCTCTGCCATTTACCCCTTTGCAGAGGCCTCAAAGCATAGCAGGAGCAATTCTGGCTCTGGGGTCAGACCACAGGTCTGATTGGGACTCAGCCACTTGCTTGTGGAGTACCCTTGGGCCAGGCCTTTCTTCTATGTCACACAGTGTGCAGGGCTCTGAGTGGGAGGATGGTGTCTACCATGAGGGAAACAGACATGAGCCCTGCTCTCCCGGAGCGTGCAGGCCAGGGCTCCCTGAACACTATTGGCAGCGTGTTTCTAAGAGGCAAAGCACGTTGAAGACCTTTAGTTGCTTGTCTGCCAAATATCCATTTTCTCTTCTCTAGAGAGGGCAATGTGTTCTTAATTTTCCTTACTGTTTGGGCTGGCCATTGGGATTTAGTTGAAAGCCATTGAGAAGAGTTTCTGGAATTTTTTTTTTTTTTTTAATGGTACTGACTCAGCTGAAAAACACATCCACTTGATATTTTCACCTTTCTTTTTCTTCCTGGCTAGAATGGAGATATTATGGTTAGAGTTCCAGCAGCTATTTTGGGCAGTGAGGTAGCTTTGAGGACAGCACCCTTTGTTGAGAAAAGTGGAACACAAAGATAGAAAATAAGCAAGTTCTAGCTGGGCATGGTGGTGCATGCCTGTAACCTCAGCTACTTGGGAGGCTGAGGCAGGAGGATCACAAGTTTGAGTCACCCTGGGCAACTTAGTGAGACTCTGTCTGAAAATTTAAAAATAAAGGACTAGAGATTTAGCTCATTGGTAGAGCACCCATGGTTCCATCCCTAGTACCCACCTCCGCCCCAATAAAGATGACCAGTTTCCTTATAATTGTGGAGTTCCATAACAGCTTTGAATTAATATGTATATGGGAGACAAAAAATATAGTAAGTCTCTCTCTTGGTTAAGTTGCTGTTATTTGAATTTTCTGTTCTGTGTAGTTTAACCTTAGCTTAATCTATAAATAATGTAACCATACACCTAAACGCCACATTAGGAAACTCATTATTATTATTTATTACTATTATTTTTATTTTTATTTTTTTAGGTACTAGGAATTGAACTCAGGGGCATTCTACTTCTGAGCTACACTCCCAGCACTATTTTTTATTCTTTATTTTTGAAAGAGGGTCTCACTAAGTTGCGGAGGGCCTAAGTTGTTGAGACTGGTTGGGAACCTTCGATCCTCCTGTCTCAGCCTCCCAAGTACTGGGATTACAAGTGTGCACCACTACGCCGGCTTGGAAACTCATTATTTTAAAAGGTAAATAACAAAGTGTCTCACTTCAATCTTGACAATTATCTCTTGTTCTATTGTCATTTAGATAATCACAATAATGTTGATAAAGCCTAATTGTGGGGAAATATTTGTATAAATAAATCTTCTTCTGACATAATCTGCTTTAAATCAATCCTTAAATCATCTCTAAGTTAAGGACAACTTTGTAATAATGACCTCATTCCTGCTTCAAATTAATTGATTTTAGTTTTCTCCAAGTAGATTCCAATTTTTCATGTTTCCTTTAATTTCTGAATGTGGTGCAGGAATGCCAACTACTCAAGATACATACCACTACTTTCCAACCTTGTGTCCAGCCCAGATATTAAAATTCAAGGACAGCATTTCCTGTCTCAGCTCCCCTCTCATAAAACTTTTCAAAATAGTGCCAGGTGACTCCTGCCACTTGGTCAGAATTGGTAGAATATACATTTATGGTAAGCTGCTTTTAATAATCTTTTGAAACATTGGGTGTGGTTGAATATAATACATGAATATTTTCCTTAAAATTGGGTGGTTGAGAAATTTTGAGTCCAAATTTCTAGCTCATTGAGAAGATGCTGTTTTATGTCCTTGGTTTTGAGGAATGGGGAATAGAGCCATGTTTTGCTCTGAGTAGCTTTAAGTGAGATTAGTGTGTTCTGGTGAGTAGGCCACATATATTGGGTACCCACTGTTTACAAAGCATTAAATAATGAGGCTATAAAGATAAACAGGGGAATAAAATGGTCTCTCTCTCCATGGATTTATAATCTAATGAGAAAAATAGGATAAGTATTTATTTATTTTTTGGGTACTGGGGATTGAATTTAGGGACACTCTACTTCCAAGCTACACTCCCAGCCATTTAAATTTTCTTCTTCTTCTTCTTCTTCTTCTTCTTCTTCTTCTTCTTCTTCTTCTTCTTCTTCTTTTTCTTCTTCTTCTTCTTCTTCTTCTTCTTCTTCTTCTTCTTCTTCTTCTTCTTCTTCTTCTTCTTCTTCTTCTCTTCTTGTGGTACTGGGGATTGAACCCAGAGGCATTCTACATGCAAGCTATATCTCCAGCCCTATTTTTTATTCTTCATTTTGAAGTAGGGTCTCACTAACTTGTGGAGGGCCTCACTAAGTAGCTGAGGCTAGCCATGAACCTGCAATCTTCCTGTCTCAGCCTCCTATGTACTGGGATTACAAGTGTGTACCACCATGCCTGGCTATTTTCTTATTTTGAAACAGTCTCACACCAGCAATCCTTCTTTCTCAGTCTCTCAAGTACTGGGATTACAGGAGTGCATCACCATGCCCAGCTAGGATAAATAAATTTTAATAGTAACAGCTAATGCTTTCTTAAGGATTTTCAAGAGAAACTTAAATTGTAAATGCTACCTCTATCACAACCATTGAAATGACAGGAACTGACACTTAAGAAGTCTGTATGTTGGAGCTGAATGCTCTGACTTTCCTACAGGTTGTGAGGGCTGCATGGCTCACCCTGATTTCTTTGTCCCCAGAACTGCCCTCTGGAAACAAAGTGGACTTGCATTGGCCATATCCACAGCATAGCCACTGAGGCCTCTCCCCATCCTGGTTGACTGACTTGATCCGAGCTAAGGCAACAAAATTCCTCTCTCTGGAATTTGCACATGGAATGAAGAGGCCAAGGTATAGTCATTGAAACTGAGTCATATGTCCATGTGTTCTAGAAGGAAGGGGTACGACTATTGCTCCCTGGGTCCTGAATCATCCTGGTTCCTGCTGTCTCAGAGATTTACAAGCTGAAGATTGTTAAGAACTACACTGAGGTCTGTATGTAATAAGAACACTTTCATCACTCTCAGGTATTCTTGAATACTGAGTGAACCCAGTGTTTCAGCGAATACTCCCTTCTTATCTCCCTTCCATCCTTTTCTCAATTCCTGTCTTAGTCTGTTTTCCATTGCTATAACAAAATACTCAAGTCTTGGTACTTTATAAAGAAAAGCAATTCAGCTCACAGTTTGGGAGGCCTACAGTCCAAGATGAAGCAGCTCCATCTTTTTGGCTTTTGGTGAGGGCCATTGGGTGCCCCATGACATGACAGGAAGGGAAACATTTCTGCAGAAGGGGAAAGCACTTGGGTGGTCTGAGTTTATAAGAGCTTGCTTTCTTGAGGACTAACTGGGGTACTGTGAGAATGGCACTGATCCATTCTGAGGGCAGCACCCCCAGTGGCCCAATCACCTTCCACTAGGTTCCACCATTTCTCAACACTACTGCATTGGGAACCAAGCTTCCCAGGACACGAATCCTTGGGGGACATGCTCAAGTGATATCCAAACCTCAGACTTCTCTTCCTTTTTTCCCCCTAAGCAAATCATAATCAGATGCTATTATTTGAAATAAAAAACTTACTTTTACTAATATAGAAACACCATTTCTTTAATGTTCAATAAAATACTAGCTGGGAGGTATCATGCTAATTGTCAAATAAGGAAGCTACAGCATATGCAGCTTAACTTTGATCTGAGGTCACACAGCTATTTAGTGCCATAGCTAGGACTCAGACATAGATAGGCCCCGGTGATTCCAGAGCCAGTGCCTCACAAGAAAGTCTTTGGTTCTAGATGTGAGGAAGCAGGTTTTGCCCCTCCCCTGTGTCCCAGAAGACTGATGAATTGCCTTCAGAGAGCTGCAGTCCTGGGTACTGGGAAAGGTCGCTGAAACGTAGTCCTGCTTTGTCTTTTCTTTGCCTTAGAACACAACAAAAATTATGTTGGTGATGCTAGAAGCATCAGCCATCCCTTCTGGACTCTCCCACAGCCATTTTATTTCTTAAAATGTAGATTAAGGCTAATTCCAGGAAGGTTTTCTACGATGGATCTTGTCTAGGGCTTTTAAATTTTTAACAGAAGTTGGAAAGAAAGTGTATAAGGGGGCTAATACAGAGATCTGTGCAGTGTCTTGAGAATCTTTTCTTTTTGGAGTGGGGTAGATCCTGCTTCCCCTTCCCCAGACGTCTCTGTCTCCTCTGCTCTCTGGTCAGGAGGCTGGTCTGCTTGGACTGCATAAATGGTCTTTGTTGGGTTTGGCCAGTTGAGGGGCCGAGCAGTGGATTAGACAGAGGAAGGCAACGGGGTTGGGGGTATTAATTCCCTGCTTCCTCCCTAGGAGGGCACCTTGGCCTGACTGTCTGGCTGGACTGCAGGCCACTCTTCTCTCTATGCTCTCCGTGGGAGCGCCAGTGACTGCTCTTGCCCCTCTCTCCTTCAGTTCTCCAGGTGGGAACAGCTGTGCCATTTTTAACCCTGGGGGTCTGTGGGATCCGTCCCTATGATTCCCCTGTCTCTGCCAGCACTTTCATAAATAGCCCCTTCTTGGATCATCCTCCTATGACTGCTCTTCTGCTTCTGGCTGAGTTTCTGATTGGTGCTAGTTGCAAGTGCTTCTTCTGACTGGCCCTGCTTTCTGTGTCCCCTCATCCTTCTTCATTTTCACTGGCATGAAAATCTGTTGTACTGTGGTCTCTGGGAGAGGCCAAATCACTCAGATAGGCAAACAGCTGCTCTGTGGATGTGCATCACAGAAGGCCCACCAGGACTCATACATTCAAATTCTGAGAGAAGACAGGTTGGTGGTGAGGCCAACTTGGAGAAACCATTCATCCTATTCCTTTCCCATTCCTGCCCCTTTGATGACATCACTGCATTTGGTTTTGGGTGGCATGGCCCATGTCTCACTGTAGGAAGGACAGAAGGACATGGATATTGATACATTTTATACAACATTGATACTGTCTTAGCATTCTCACTGATAGAATCCAAAGAACTGACCATACAACTTAGAGGAAGGAAGCTTTATTTGCTCTGGTTTCCTTGGGGACTTGGAGTTCAGTCCATGTGAGGCTGGAGCCACAGATCTCAGGGCATGGTAGCAGGAAGCAGAGAAAGGGACAACACAAGGCTTTGCTCCTCACATCACAGAGACCAGAAGCAAGGGAGAGTGAAGAGGGGAGGAGGAACCTATATATAACCCCCAAGGCCATACTCCCAGGGACTCCTCCTTAGCAATTAAGCCCTGCTTCCAACATTACTACCTTGCTTCTGTAAGGGCTAGGGGGACATTCCAAATCCAAACCATTACACCCTGTCCCTGGCCCCCTAGACCTCATGGTCACCTCACAATGCAAAATGTATTTAGTCTGTCTCCAAGAGTTCCCAAAGTCTTAACAGTTTAGGAATCACTCAAAAGTCCCAAAGTCCGATGTCTACTCTGAGAATCAAAGTGAATTCTTTGCTTTGCTGTGAGCCCCTGTTAAAAAAAGCAAAATAAAAAGCAAATCACATGCATTCATGTACAATGGCAAAGAGTAAACATTTGAATTCCAAAGGGAGAAATGGGACCATAGGAAGAAGGAATGGGAGCAAAACAGTATAAAAATCCAGCAGGGCAAGCATTTAATCCTGAGGCTCCATTTCTAGCATCCAGGGCACATGGTGGTGAGAATCAATCTCCAGGGGCCCTTGGCAGTCCCACCCCTGTGGCCTGGTTTATTGCAAGGGGCAGTGTACTCCCTCTTCCAGTCTGGCTCCATGGCTCGAAGTTTGTAGCCTTTTCTCTCAGATGTTCCATGTTTCTGGCATTTCCAGACCATGAAGATGGTTCTTGCAACATTGTCTTCACCCTCATAGCTTCATAAATTGTCCCATTTGGGCCTGCTTGCAGGAATTCTGGACCTACCACACATTGCCTGTCTTCCCAGGCCTTCCTTTGAAATATGGGAGGGAGCCTCCATGACCCCTTTTTTCCAGCAAAGCCAGGATTACCTGAGTGCCGAGATGGACCACCAATAGAAAAGATAGTCACAACTTTTCAATCATTGTTGATGCGCCCTTTTCAATCATAGTCATGGGGCCCAGCTCCATTTTGGCCACATTACTTTCATTGTTTCTATGCAAAACATCCAACTTCCCTTCTTACTTTCTTTCACAGAACTATCTCTCTGGGCCACAGCTTTACACTTGCTTTTCCAGCCAAACTGCAGATCTATACTGTCTCTCTGCTTTACTATCTGCTCCTGAAATTCGATGTACAATTCCCTGAATGCAGATCTCAGTAGCCATAATGCAGTTTGGACTTTTTGCTGTTTTGAGATTTCCTCTGCCAGTTTATCAATCAGTCCATCATCCTCAAACAGCCTCACACAAAGTTTCAGGACACAGACAAAATGCCAATAAGTTCTTTGCCAGAATGTAATACATGTGGCCTCTACTCCATTTTCCTATGGAGTTCTCTTTGTCTTCCAAAATCTCCTGAGCACAGTCTCTACCATCTGCCTTTCTAGCCACATTCTGGCCCTTCCAATTTTCTCTCATAAAACAGTTCCAAATACTCACAATCCACATGATCAGGCTTAGAGATACCTGTGACCCCACTCCTCTGGTAGTAATTTATGTCTTAGCATTCTCACTATAATCCAAAGATCTGACCATACAAGTTAGAAGAAGGAAGATTTATTTGCTCACAGTTTCCTTGGGGATTTGGGGATTTTGGGTTCAGTCCATGTGAGGCTGAGGACCGTGGATATAAGGGCATGGTGGTGTGAAGTGGAGAGAGAGAGAGAGAGAGAGAGAGAGAGAGAGAGAGAGAGAGAGAGAGAGATTACAAAGCTTTTCTCTTCACATCATGGAGGCCAAAAAAAGAAGAGTGAGGGAACAGGAGGAAGAGGAACCATATATATAATCCCCAAGGCCACATCTCCAGAAACTTTTCCTTAGCAGCCAAGCCTCACTTCCAACATTATTTGTTTCTGTGAGGGCTAGGGGAACATGCCAAATCCAAACCATTACAACTACTTATTAGATTTTCTCTGAAAACTCAGTTCTACTTGAATTCCCAAGAACATATGGGCAAATATGTACCAGCCTCATTTGATAACAGACACTGAGGTCCCAG
Source organism: Graphiurus murinus (assembly GCA_004027655.1). Lineage (NCBI taxonomy): Eukaryota > Metazoa > Chordata > Mammalia > Rodentia > Gliridae > Graphiurus > Graphiurus murinus. Next base: position 1,559 of record PVLC010041558.1, on the reverse strand, counting down.
GAAGGTTAAATGATTTGTCCTAGATCCCACAAGTACTTAATGGTAAAACCAAGGCTAGGCCCAAGTCTTTTGGTTCTAGATCAGAGATGTTTGCACTTGGCCTGTGTGGTTGTTTCTCAACAATATTCAGCTTAGATTATTATTCTGCTAAAGGATTTTTTCTCATCTCTATTCTTCCTTATCAATCATATTGCCCTCAGATTCTCCTGCACGAAGCATACAGCAAAATAAGGCACATCTTGGAGAGGGAGGTGGGGAGGTAGGTGGGGACCAGATTCTGTCACGTTTTCTGCTGGCTCCCCTGGGGGACTCTCCTCTCCCATGCTGTTTTGACAAGTCCTCAACATACCAAATGAATAGGCTTGGCCTTTTCTGGGCTCTCTCCTGCTAGATGTCTTAAATGGTGTGCATGGGAGTGAATGACTCACATGTGGGGTGGTAATGAAATTTTAGAAATGAATACCTACAGGAGAGCAGAAAGACGGCAGGCCCTGTAGCACTTGAGGATGCTCAGAGCTTATCTACCGAGGCTCGAGAATCACAAGAACTCTCAATTTAAACTGATTAAATAAGTGGGTCAGGAAATAATACAAAATACATGGCATGGTAATTTGCTTTTTAAAGAGGCTCTCTTTCTCCTCTTTCCCTGTCTCCCTCTGTGACAGCCACACACCCGGATGGATGTGCATGCTCAGTAATTCTATTACCAATACGAGATGAGCTCCTTTTCTCCTTTCTCCTGTAGCCCAAGGTGGATTTTAGCATAATGACGCAGGTAACAATTTTTTGAAGAATAGTTCTTCAGATCTGAAGGGTGTCTTGCCTCCAGTACGTGGGCTCAAAGCATTGGCAAACATTATGCCATTTTGTAATCCTCTCTAAGACTCTGTTGGGCGGAGCAAAGCACACAGTTCTGCCATGCTGCAATGAGAGACAAACCAGGGGGGAAGATAGCTCGGAAGCAGGCTTGTGTGGAAAAGTACTGCCCAGGAGCAGGAGGGCTGGCTGCTAGCCCCGGCTCTGCCTCCCACCAGGTGTGCCCTGTTGGGCAAGTTCTCTCACCTCCTCAGGACTCCAAGTGCTTATCCAGCCACTGAAGAACTCACCAGATGATTGCTAAGTTCTCTTCCAGCTCTAACACTGTGTAAGAGGACATTTTAATTGTATGTTTAATTAATAATGTGTTGTCATGTCTATTAACCCAGTCTTCACAAGAAGTCATCTCATGAGCTGAGGAAACTGGGGCCCAGAAAGGATGAGGGATTGGCTTTGGGATTGCAGGGCTAATAGATGGGAGAGCCAGCTTTGGAAAGCAGGATTCTGACTCCAAAGCTATTTCAAAATCCCAAGCTGCCTCTAAAGCAAAGATTCTCTATGCTTTTTCCACCTATGGTAGAAGAATGAGATATTTCAGTGAGTTTTAAAAGAAAGAACAAAGGTGAGTGCTCAAGTATACAATCTGAAATTGCAGTCAGTCAAGAGTGGTAACATTCTGGTCTGGGGTGTATGGGGTGTAGCTCAGTGGCAAAGTGCTTGCCTTGCAAGTGCAATGCCCTGGG
>PVLC010041557.1:0-13330 GCA_004027655.1 Graphiurus murinus | reverse complement strand
AGCCGGGCGTGGTGGCGCACGCTTGTAATCTCAGCATTCGGGAGGCTGAGACCGGAGGATCCGGGTTCGCGGCCAGCCTCAGCTACCTAGTGAGACACTCCGCAACTTAGTGAGACTCGGTTTCAAAATAAAGAATAAAAAATAGGGCTGGGGGTATAGCTCGGAGGTAGAATGCCCCTGAGTTCAACTCCCAGTACTGCAAAAAAAAAAAAAAAAAAAAAACTAATACCCATACCTGGCTTGTACTTGGGAGGCTGAGACCTGAGACCGGAGGATACGAGTTCATGGCCAGCCTCAGCTACTTAGTGAGGCTCTCCACAACTTAGTGAGACCCTGTTTCAAAATAAAGAATAAAAAATAGAGCTGTAGTGTAGCTCGGAGGTAGAATGCTCCTGGGTTCCATCTCTAGTACCACAAAAAAAAAAAAAAACAAAACTAATGAAGTTGCCAGGTGTGACCCAAGCCTGTAATGCCAGTACTTGGGAGACTAAATCAGGATTGCAGGTTCCAGGCAGCATGCAGTAATTTAGTGATACCTTGTTTCAACATAAAAAAAACCCAACAACAATAGGGCTAGAGGTGTGGTTCAGAGTTAGTTCCCAGTATCACATTAAAAAACACAAACATCCTTTAGCAATGGCAGATCCAGTCCTGCCAAAGACAATGGAACTCATTGTCCTCTTCTGGGCTTCTTTAGTCCCTCTTCCCTACCTCAAGCCCTTCAATAAAATGACTTGACTCAAAAAAAAAAAAAAAAGAACCAGGCGTGGTAATCCCAGTACTTGGAAGGCTGAGACCAAGTAAATAAATAAAAACACAAACACAAACCTAATGGAGTCATACTTATGGAGGAATTTTCACACTGTTCTGTCCTGTACCTCTGTACCTTTAAAACAACACTCAACCAGGAGTGGTGGTGCATGCCTGTAATCCTAGTACTTAGGAGGTTGAGACAGGAGGATGATCGCAGGTTCGAGGATAGCCTCAGCAGGTAATGAGACTCTCATCAACCCAGTGAGACCCAGTTTCCAAATAAGAAATAAAACTGGGCTGGGGTGTAGCTCGTAGGTAGAATGCCTCTGGGTTCAATTCCCAGTACCCCACACACACACACAAAAAAAAAAAAAAAAAAAAAACACTTATTTTCCAGAGCTGGGTACATAGTTCAGTGGGAGAGTATTTGCATAGCATGCATGAAGCTCTGGGTTTGATCCCCAGCATGGCAAAAAAAAAAAAAAAAACACCCATTTTCATCTCTCTCCATACCCCAGACTGATCACATTACTCCTTAAACTTTTTGAGCCTGATTGGAACACTGCTTTTTCTAATCTTTCATGGTCTGGAAAACAAGAATGACTAAGTAATATCCCAAGCCACCCCATAGTCTGGAGTTTAATCTCACTTATGAACAATTACTACTATGAGTGTTTCATTCAGACATGGAAGCTGGCTCTGTATCACCACAACTGACATCAAAGTAGACACTGCCGTGAAAGTCACAGTTTACACCTGAGGGACAAGGCGATGAATAGCCAAGAAGCATCAGGGCAAGTCCTCCCGCAGGAAACTCAGTCGCAAATGCTTTCATTTATTTATTTATTTTATTCTTTTTTTTTTTTTTTTTTTTTTTTTTTTTTTTTTTTTTTTTTTTTTTTTTTTTTTTTTGAGGTACTGGGGATTGAACTCAGGAGCATTCTACCTCCGAGCTACACCCCCAGTCCTATTTTTTATTCTTTATTTTGAAACCGAGTCTCCCTAGGTTGCAGAGGGCCTCACTAGGTAGCTGAGGCTGGCTGTGAACCCGGATCCTCCAGTCTCAGCCTCCCGAATGCTGGGATTACAAGCATGCGCCACCACACCTGGCTCACAAATGCTTTTAAATTATGGCATTTAGCTGGGAATGTACTCACATCATTTCACTTTCAATTCTAAGGAAAATACTCACTTCTGTACACTTGTGCCAATGTTAGTTAAAAATTCTTCCAGTTGTTCGTTGAGATTTTCAGAACCCATCTTAAAGAAACTTATCTGGAATAGAGGAGTGAAGGGTTGAACAATACATACACACACACACACACACACACAAATACACAGAAAACAATATTTAGAGTAAATCATAAACAATCTCCAAGATATGTGGTTAAGTAAAAACGCCAAGGATTATTCCATTTGTGTAATAACAGGTTGTAGTTTGCAACTTCTACTGGGCAGAGCCACTGAGGAAACTAGGATTCAATTTCACTATATATCCTCTTTTTTTTTTTTTCTATACTGGGGATTGAACCTAGGGGCATTCTACCTCTGAGCTATACCCCCAGCCCTATTTTTTATTCTTTATTTTGAAACATGGTTTAAGTTGCAGAGGGCCTCACTGAGTAGCTGAGGCTGGCCACGAACCTGCAATCCTCATGTCTCAATCTCCCAAGTACTGGGATATAGCTTTTTGTGTGTGTGTGTGTGTGGTACTGGGGGTTGAAGTCAGGGGCATTCTACCTTCGAGCTATACCCCCAGCCCTATTTTTTTTTATTCTTTATTTTGAAACCAAGTCTCACTAAGTTGCGGAGTGCCTCACTAGGTAGCTGAGGGTGGCCGTGAACCCGGATCCTCCGGTCTCAGCCTCCCGAATGCTGGGATTACAAGCGTGTGCCACACGCCCGGCTAGCATTTATTTTTATTTTTTTATTTTTTATGGTACTGGGGATTGGACCCAGAGGCAGCCTACCTCTGAACTATATCCTCAGCCTTTTTTATTTTTATTTTTTTGTTTTGAAACAGAGTCTCACTAGGATGCTGAGAGTCTCACTAAATTGCTGAGGCTGGCCTCAAACCTGCGATCCTCCAGTCTCAGCCTCCCAAGTGCTGGGATTAAAGGTATGCCTGCCTTTTATATTTTTTAACTGAACAATACAGATGTACATTAATCAATGTATAAAAACTGGTAAATATATTTAAAGCATTTTCAAATAAATCATATGGATAAACTATTTCATGATCACTACAAAGATAAATAAGTTTTAAATTTGAGGAATCATAAGTACTTTGTGTATGTATGTGGTACTAGAGATTGAACTAGGGGGATTCTACCTCTGAGCTACATCTCCAGCGCCATTTTATTTTTAATTTGAAACAGGGTCTCACTAAGTTGCAGAGGCTGGTCCAAACCTGTGATCTTCCTGTCTTAGCCTCCCAAGTACTGGGATTACAGCATGTGTCACCATGCCTGGCTTCATATGTATTTCATACGTACATATGTACTTCATTATACATGCAGGGATACCCAAATTTCTTTAAATTCTTGATTTTTAAGGGACTGACATAATATCTCATATTACTCCAAACTCAATTTTCTAGCCTCTTTTTTCTTTGAGCACTGGAGAGTTCATCTATATGTTTCACTCAAGAAATGTGCAAGAAATGTGGGACAAAGTCTACCTTGTTCTTTCTCTTTCAGATCTCTAATATGAAGCAAGATTGAGTGGAAACTCCAACAATAGGTGTAACTATGGAAGCCATTTAGCTTTCTGCTTCCTGTCCCCAACTGCAGTGGACAAAGTTTAAATATGATGTAAGTGGTTTCATTTAACCTAAAATATTTTAAATAATCATTTGCAACATTCTTCTCAACTTCCTTGAAATAGCACACTGATGACTGTGTGTGTGTGTGTGTGTGTGTGTGTGTGTGTGTGTGTGCGTGTGTGGTGCTAGGATTGAACTCAGGGGCATTCTACCTTTGAGCTACACCCCAGCCCTAATTTTTATTCTTCATTTTGAAACAGGGTCTCACTAAGTTGCAGAGGGCCTCACTAAGTAGCTGAGGCTGGCCATGATCCTTCCTATTTCAGTCTCCCAAGTACTGGGATTACAAGTGTGCACTCCCACATCTGGCTACTGATGACATTTTTTAAAGTATTTTTTAAAACCCAAACACATTCAGCATAGTTGCACACACCTGTAATCTGAGCTACTGGAGAGGCTGAGGCAGAAGGATAGCAAGTTCAAGGCCAGCCCTGACAACTTACCAAGACCCTGTCTCAAAATAAAGGGCTAGGATGCAGCTCAGTGGTAAAGCACTTGCCTAACATGTGCAAGGCCCTGGGTTCAATCTCCAGTATTGCACTAAATAAATAAACCTAGACACAAATGAGTATGTTGATATAATTAGTAACATTCTTATATTTAATGTAAATATCAAGCTTGACTTAAAAGTTTTAGGACAGTTATTATTCAAAACATAGTACAGTATTTACCTGAGCTTGCATGTATCCAAGTAGAGGTTCTAATAATGCTATTTTCTTCTTGTACTGAAGGGTATTTAATGCACAAAAATAATGCATCATTGTCTGGTGTTGTTTCTTTCTGGAAGTATACACATCTTCTGTTACTTCATACTTGACCTTTAGAATGAAAAGATTAAAAATATTATTTCCTTACAACTGAATTATCTTCAGTGCTAGATATGGGGGAAAGTCTACCAAGGAAAATGGTGTATCACTAGCAACCGAACATAACTTTCTGTTTTCTGATGTTTTAGAAATCCTTCAACATTGTGGCTAAGCTGATCTACCTGTTTAACTACCAATCACATCATTTACAAAATGCCTATTTGCCTATGACGAAGAATGAAAATATCTAAATTACTCATGGCAAAGAGAGTCTACTACGTGGAGAAAAGGCAGACAGTGGTTTGTTACTAACTTAGCCATTAGTCTTCAACCACCATCAGTTCACAGCACCTATTTTACTCTCTTTGTTCTCCCTTCTACTCTTCCTTTCTTCGACTTGTCTTCCTTCACTCATACTTAATGTGTGCTCCCATAAGTTCTTTTATTCAGATAACAAATATTCAGGCTCTTCTCTTTCTCTTCTCCTAAGAATACCTGAGTAAGTAACCAAGAATATTCCAATGTACCAATGATCACAAATTTTTATCTCTTGCCCCACACTCTCCCAAGTGCCAGAGGAAACCTATCTCTAGCTGGGTTCTTTATGTACTTGGTGTGTAATATGTGTATGTATAATGCACTAGAAAAGTAGAAGACAGTGTCTTTCCAACAAAACCTGTTCTTCTACTTTGTTAGCTCTCTTAATCACTCCAGAACACACCAGTCATTCAAATAATCTAAAAATCTAAGAATCACATTTGATTCTCCCTTCGACCACAGGTCTAGTCAATCTATTTATAAAATATCTCCCAAAGTATTCTTTCCTCTCCTCTTCCAATAACGATAGCTGAGACCTTTATTATGTCTTTGCAAATGATTCTAATTATCTTTTCATTAGTGTTTTTGTTCTATTAACACAACTGCATGGTGTTACCTACTTAGAATTGTTGCTGGCTGCTCACTCCTTTTATCTTTTCCTTCTTTTTTTTTTTTTTTTTTTGTGTGTGTCTGTGTGTATGTTTGTGGGGGGGGGGGTGTACTGGGAAGTAAAACTGGGGGTACTCTACCTCTGAGCTACACTCCCAGCCCTAATTTTATTTTGAAACAAGGTCTCGCTAAATTGCCACAGCTGGCCTCAAACCTGCAATCCTCCTGTCTCCTAAGTACTGGGATTATAGGTATGCACCACCACACCCTGCTGCTGCTCACCCCTTCTAACACAAACTTCTAACTCTGCGTGCATCACCTAATGTCATCTTCACAATTACTGAATTTTTTAGATATGGAAGTAAAAGCTTGGAATTAAATAAAAATGCTTGACTTGAGGAAAATTAGTGGCCGAGTTGAGATTTGTCCTCAAATGGTCCGACTCTAGAGCCAGTGTTCTTGACCTTTATACCCTCCCCAACTCTACCATATGCTCCTGCAAAGGCTTTTTTTTTTTTTAATTAGGAACACCCTCTCTCCAATCCCACAACAGTGATCTTCAATACAAATACCACCTCTTAAAAGCATCTTACCCAATTCACCAAACAAAGCTCTCTTTGTTCTCTCAGCATTTTAGTAAAACCTCTATTACTGCACTTAACTCATTAATTCATCCCTTCTCTTCGTCTTTGTAGTCTGGCCCCTATACTAGTCACATGCATTCACACAAAAGTCTTCAATAAATGTAGAGCATATATCCCTTGAGGGCAGGAGTGGAATCTATTAGCATCTTTCTCCCAAGGTACCCAACATACTGCTTGACATATAGTAGGTATTCTATAACTGTATCTCTATGGGGGGGGGGATGAAACCCAGGGGGCCTTCTACCTCTGAACTGTGCCTCCAGTCCTAATTTATTTTTCATTTGGAAACAGCATCTTGCTAAGTTGCTGAAGCTAGCTTCAAACCTGTGATCCTCCTATCTCATCCTCCCAAGTACTAGGATTACTTACATGTGTCACTATGCCTGGCTAATATATTTTTTAAATTAAAAAAAAAAAACTTGATTTTTTTTTTTTTGTTTTTTTGTGGTACTGGGGATTGAACTCAGGGGCGCTCTACCTCCGAGCTATACCCCCAGCCCTTTTTTTTTTTTCTTTATTTTGAAACAGGGTCTCACTAAGTTGCAGAGTGCCTCACTAGGTAGCTGAGGCTGGTCGCGAACCCAGATCCTCCAAGTCTCAGCCTCCCAAATGCTAAGATTACAAGCGTGTGCCATCACGCCCGGCTCTTGATTTTTTTTAATTAAGAAAAAAATGAATAAGAAATGTTTTTTTAAATACTTTTAACAGCCAGAGGCAGTGTAAAATATGCCATATTTAGATAGGCATGGTGGTGCATGTTTCTGATCTTAGTACTTGGGAGACTGAGACATGATGATCACAAATTCATGGCCAGCCTTAGCTACTTAGTGAGGCCCACTGCACCTTAGTGAAACCCTATTTCAAAATAAAGAATACAAATAGGGCTGGTGATGTAGCTCAGAGGTAGAATGCCCCAGGTTCAAGTCTCAGTGCCACCAAAAAAAACAAAAAGCCATATTTTATACCTACAAAGCAAAGTAACTAATGCAGCTCTCAAAATGTATATACTTTGTCAGTGTTTACACCAACAAATAATTTTTGAGCTAAAATCAGGAAAAAAAGCAGATCTTTGGACTGAACTTTGTGTGAGAAACATGTTCTTTATTATCATAGTGGCTGCACAGTAAATCCTACTCAATTGCGATTACCACAAGCAGCCACTGTGTCTTTACCAGCAGGTGGAGCCAAGGCTGCAGACACCAAGTCCCAAACTCAGAGGTCAGCTCACTCTCATGCATCTAGTAAGATATATTCTTGAAGCCTTGGATTAGGCACAGGAGAGAGCTGATCTTAGGTAGCAACCAGATGAGCATATTAATATGTTGTTCTTTAATCTTTATTTTTATTTGAATGCATTTCTCCTCAAATATACCATAGTATTTCTAGATATCCTTGTAAATGAAGAGGGTCCTATAACAGAATTTTACTGAATTATGTGTGCCACAATTCAATTTTTTTACTACTGTATCTCACAAGACATTTCTGAACACATATATGGTCAAATGAAAACAGAACGTATGTAATGTTATCAAAATATGTGTGGCTGGGGATATGGCTCAGTGGCAGAGCGCTTGCCTAGCATGTGTGAGCCCCTGGGTTCAATCCCCAGTACTGCAAAAATAAATAAAAAATAAAAATACAAAGCCAAAAAAAAGGCAGTGTAATATACTGGTCATCAATTACATTTTTAGAATGTTTATGTTTAACTATGACTTATGAAATTCTGGCAGAAGAAAAGTATTTTGTTTAAAAGGCCAAAAATTGTCAGAAAAGTTTTAAATAGCTAGCAGGAAGTAGTAAACTAAAAGCAATACAGCAAAGAAAAAAAACAGGGAAAAGTAGACCACCTAATGAAATCATCATTGGGATACTGAAGGAGTAAACACGTATCACACCTTGTCGTTTTCTCTTTTTTTTGACAACCGACTGTATCTGTTAACTGCAGCATCATGATCTGGAAAGCAGAAGTGAATGTTAACAGCAATACGACAGTATTTCACAAAATTTATAAATGCTTTAAATGGTCTTACATGTGTATCTTTCTGTGAATGTATTAATGTAAGGTAAGAATTCCCTACCAGATGATCACTATATTCAAATTTTCCCCTAAACTATCTAACTTACCAAACTGATTTTAAAAAAAAATGTATTCTAAGGAGACTATACTAAAAGTTTTGAAAGTATTTTTAGTCCAAAAATAGCAGGTGCTCATTTAAAAAAAAGTTTTCAAATTATTCTTGTAAATAGTATATTCAAATAACAACATTGATTTAAATAATGCTCATTTAAACTTTTAATTTGGTTCATTGTTTCCATTACTACAAAGCATTAGCAATGATGTATACTGATAAATCCATCAAGAAAACAAATAAGTATGTAAAATAATTCAAGGCTTACCATTACTAGCAATTTGAAATACTTCTTTCAATGTCAATATTTCTGAAAAAGTTCAAGAATAATTTCAATTTAGTATATTTATAGAATAGCTTAAGTTTTGTTTTTTTTTAACAGGGCTGAGATTGTAGCTGAGTGGTAGAGTGCCTGCCTAGCCAGGTGCAAGGCCCTGGGTTCCAGCACACAAAAAAAAATGCTTACAAAGCATAAATGCCACTTAAGCTATAATTTTAACTACAAGTAATATTTTATACTTCCACATTCAAGGTGAAAAAAATCACTCTGTGTTTCAGCTAGTCTATGGGACATTTACTATCTGGTAACACACTACCAGAAAATCTACTTGCCACAAATTAGTAGTATGACATGATATAAATTTTAAAAAACCATTGTAAATGCTAAGGCATGCAAATATTCTGACACAGTCCCAGAATCTAACTTTTATTTCAGAAATAAATTTGTATTCTGAGTTTTAACATTATAAGAAAGAAGAGAAAATTCTATAAAACTCTCATTTTATCACCCAGTAACCCTAAATGGGCAAAAATATCCACAAACTACTAAGTTACATGTAGTTAGATGTGCTAGCATCCCTACCTCTGACACTCCAGCCCATTTAGAGCTCTCCACTCTACCATTTTGCTCATTCAGGCCTTGGTCATACTTCACTGGACTCTCATTTCTTAGTCTAATCTCTTAGACACCAAATTCACACAATTTCTTCCTCCAAAAACAGAAGGGTTTTGTCTCTTTACTCTTAAAGACCTCCACTGCCTTCTCTCTGTTCATCAACTCAAGTCCAACATCTCTGGCATGATCTAGTTCCATCTCATCTATTTCTATGTTCATCTCCTGCCTTGCCCCAACACATCTAACGATGTAGCCACACTGAACTCATTTTGTCCTCAAAACAAGCTAGGTATTTCTTTTTGTTTTTTAAATTTATTTATTTATATTTCAGCACGGATTTTTTTATACATTTCTTGAGTACAACAGGGTTACGTGTACATTTACGACATATCAATCATTGTCAGAACACAAATAGCACTTCTTTGTTTTGCACGTATAGCCCACATTCCTAACATAGCCCGGTCAAGCAAACTTTTTAGAATCATAAAACCATAAACCTTTAGAGTCATATATTTACGTTCTATGAAGTAGTAGGGTCTTTCATCTACGTATCTTAGGAGCAATCTCCAGACTTCGAGATGCCAATATAGCCGTAGCAGAAGAGTCAGTATAATTACTCATATATGCAGATAGCAACTGCCAGGTGGGAAAGGGCCCAGCTGGACTCCCACAACTCCCCCGTTTTTATTTTAAAATGCACGAAGGACTGTGCCTGTCTTAGGTCGTTTCCTACCAGGTGCTTAATCTTACCCGTCATGGGGTCTTGATGAGTCATTCAACACAAGCTATGTATTTCTACAACCCATACCTTTATACATTCTATTCCCCCTAACAGAACAATGACTCTCTTCTGGCATATTCTCCTTCATTGTTCAATGCTCATGTCACATATTTGGTGAAGCCTAATGCTTTTTTTTTTTTTTTTAATTTGGTACTGGGGATTGCATTGTACCTTTGAGCTACACCCCCAGACCAATTTTATTTATTTGGAAACATGGTTTCGCTAGGTTGACAAAGAGTCTCACTACTTGTTGAGGCTGTCCTTGAACCTGCAATCCTCCTGTCTCAGCCTCCCAAGTACTGGGATTACAAGTGTGTGGCACCTTACCTGGCTCCCTTTCTGACACTTTCCTCTGAACTCACCAAGCACCTTTTCATTCCCTAATTATAGGAGACACAATATGTGTTTGCCCATCTCCTTTTCTAGGATTTCTCAAGATGCTGATCTTCTATCAGCATCTGTCAGTATCTAGTTCAACACCTATCAAGAGCTCCTATAAATGTTTGATGGCTGATTAAAATAAAAGTGGTTCACACTGTGCTCAGAAATGGTTTCAGTGTACAGTAAAATGCATTTGACAAGCATTGATCTTCTGACAACGGATGAAAGTAAACATAAGCTTGACTTCAATACCTTTCAGATCTCTTTCTTTAAACTGGGTAATGGGGAACATCATGGCATCAGCAAGTTGAGTTGAAAGTACCGCATGACAAGAGCTAAGCTAGTAAAAGAAAGATCAAAAAGGCCAAATAACTAACAGATAACATTTATACCTAATAAATGTCTATGCAGAGACATTTAACCAGTGTTACATAAATTAAAGAGAACCTAGTAAAAAGAAAAGCTTTGATACATTGTACATAGGAAACACTAAAAATTATGTGATATAGTACAAAATTTTATAGTAAAAAAATTTCCATTTAAAATTCTTAAAACAAAATTTAGAATGATCCTGGATTTGGCAATGATTTTTTAGATATGACACCAAAAGTACAAGGAACAAAAATAAAATATAAATTGGACTTCATCAAAATAAAAAACTTCTAGCCGGGCTTGGTGGCTGGAGTGTCAGAGGTAGGGATGCTAGCACATCTAACTACATGTAACTTAGTGTGTCAATACTTAATTCCTTTTTGCTGAATGAAATTTCGTTGTGTGGATATAATACATTTTGTATATTTATTCACTGTGGACATTCAAGTTGTTTCCTCTCTTTGGCTAGCATGAATAGTCCTGCTATTTATATACAAGTCTGTTGATTGTCTTTTCACTTTTTTTCTTTCTTTCTTTCTTTAGTTATTTTTTTGGTGGTATTAGGGAATGAACCCAGGGACATTCTACCTCTGAGCTACACACTCAGCCCAATTTTATTTTTTGTTTTGTCTTGCTAGGTTGCTGATGAACAGAAGTTTTTTATTTTTTACTTATTCTTTTTTTGCAGTTGATATGTTCATGAAAGTACATCATGCTGGGCGTGGTGGCGCACGCTTGTGCCAGCATTTGGGAGGCTGAGACCAGAGGATCCCGGTTCGCAGCCAGCCTCGGCTACCTAGTGAGGCACTCGCAACTTAGTGAGAACCTGTGTTTGACACACATTACAACACAGATAAACCCTGAACACACACTAAATGAATGAAAACAGACACAAAAGTCCACAAATTATATGGGTCCATTTATATGACATATCCAACACACGCAAATACATAGAGATAACAGATTAGTTGTTGCCACAGTCTGAGAAAAGAAGGGAGAGAAAAGTGACTGCTTAATAGGCAGAGGGTTTCCTTTGGGATAATGAAAATATTCTAGAATTAGACAGTTGTGAGACATGCACAACACTGTGAATGTACTGAATGTCACAAGTAACAAATTCTACATGATTTTTACCATAATTTTTTAAAAATGAAAAATGTTCCATTTCCTTTAAGTATTCTTTCTTTTTTGTGTGTGTGTGGTACTGAGTATTATTTCTTTATATTGATTTCCTAGGACAATATTTTATCAAATATTTTAAAAACGGGAGCCAGGTGAGATGGCACACATGAGTAACCCCAGTACTTGGGAGGCTGAGACAGCAGGATCACAGGTTCGAAGTCAACCTCAGCAATTTAACAAGACACTCAGCAACTTAGTGAGACTCTTTCAAAATTTAAAAGGGGGGGGGCTAGGGGTATAGTCTGGAGGTAGAATGTCCCTAGGTTCAATCCTCAGTACTAAAAAAAAAAAGTTTTTTTTTAAAGGGGGAACGTGAGCCGGGCATGATGGCACACGCTTGTAATCCCAGCATTTGGGAGGCTGAGACCGGAGGATCCAGATCGCGGCCAGCCTCAGCTACTTAATGAGGCGCTCCACAACTTAGTGAGACCATGTTTCAAAATAAAGAATAAAAACTAGGTCTGGGGGTATAGCTCGGAGGTAGAATGCCCCTGAGTTCAATCCCCAGTACCACAAAAATAAATAAATAAATAAATAAATAAATAAAAATAAAAAGGGGGACTTGGAATATATAACTCAGTGGTAGAACACTTGCTTAGCATGTGCAAGTCCCTGATTCAGTCCCTAGCATGGCAAAAAATATACTTGTTCAAAAAAATCACTTTTCTAGTTCTCTTAACTAGAAAAGACACAACTATCTAATGGTTTATATGAAAAAAGACTTTCACTGCAGCAGTAGTTATTGGACTCTCCATACGTTTCTTACTACCTTTCTTCTTCCTAGCTTCTAGAACTTTTGTTTTGCTTTATTTTATGATGTGCTGTGATGACTGGTTTAAGAAATTAAGGGTTAATTCCTGCTGTTTTGGATGGAAGGATTAATAAGGTCTGAAAAGTAAAATGTTAACAACGGAGAAACTGCAAAGGGCCTATAGCTCACAGCTTCACTCTTTTCTCCCTACCTATAGCAAACAACAGTGAAAAGATAGAATGGACTGGGATTAGAGGAAGCCCATCTGTAAGTTTATTCCTGGAAAACAATTTGTTTTAATTAGATACAGCCACTAGGATACAGAAATAAGGTCCTTCTTTAGTAATCTTTGTAACAAAGCTTTACTCATACAATCATAGTAATAAAAGTTCCCAATAAAGGCTGAATAACATGAGTAACTTAATTATAAGATCACTTATTTATGCAAAATAAATACTTACCTCATCTATAACTTTTGAAAACTGTTGTAAAGTAGAGCTCATAACTTCATCATCACCCCCCAATGGAAAACGCTGAAAAGTGAGAACAGAGAAGAGGTGAAAGTCCAATAGTATGTGAATCTTGTGAATGACATTAGAATTTACATCAAGTTCAAGAAACTTCAGAAAACTTCTAAGTTTTGAAAATGCCTTCAAAAATGCCAATTTAATGCAGTAATTTACATAATTAATAAACATTAATTAAAATGTGTGCTAAGTAAATAATGAACATGGTATACTGGAATTCACATCATACTAGGAATTCAAACATTTGGCATTTAGCTCCATTTCTTCCAATAATTAATAGTGCAATCTTTTCTTTTTTTGTGTGGTACTGGGGATTGAACCCAAAGGCATTCTACCTCTGCGCTACACCCTAAGTCCT
>PVLC010041556.1:0-13349 GCA_004027655.1 Graphiurus murinus | reverse complement strand
CCACCAGAATGGAAACCAAATTATCAGAACGATGCATGTGTATCTATGTTTATAGCAGCTCAATTCACAATAGCCAAACTATGGAAGCAGCCAAGATGTCCAACCACAGATGAATGGATTACAAAACTATGGGATATGTACACAATGGAATTTTACTCAGCCATAAAGAAGAATAAAGTCATGTTCTTTGCAGGGAAATAGATGCAACTGGAAAACATTATGTTGAGTGAGATTAGTCAGTCACAAAGGGTTAAGAAGCATATGTTCTCCCTAATATGTGGATGCTAGGGAGAAGATGGGGCATAGGAGGTTCTCTAGATGAAAAAGAGAGATCCTCGATAAACAAAGAAATTGATTTAATTGTAGTGGATTCATGGGGCAGAGGGACACCCTAAAGCACATGATGTACCTACACAATCATATCAAGGTCACTCACTGAAGTGAACCTAGGGGGAGGGAGGGGGAGGGAATGGGGAGGGAATCGGGGAAGGGGTCAAATGAGAATTGTGTGCAAATATGTTGTTAACAATTTGTACTTAACAAAGATGTATGCTATATTGCACGAGTTACTACAATAATAAATTTAAAAAAATAAAATAAAATAAAATATTACCTGGATTGATATTTTTGTAAGAACATCTTACTGGTAATCAGTTCTGCCTTTGAAAGGCCTGGCAATGTAGCTCAGTGGTAGAGCACTTGCTTAGCGAGTGTGAGGCCTTGGGTTCACCTTCAGCACAGGATGGGATATAGCAAAGTTAAGCCTTGGAAAACATTCTTTTTCATTTAAAATAAACAAAACAAAAACCAAATCAGAGAGTTAGCATGAACTATTTTCTCACAAAAGATGCCCTTGACTGAGATCTGTATTGAGTAAGGCAGTATCACAGGGATTAGAAGACTTGTTGTCAGTTTTCCCCCAGGTCTCAGTGCAGTCACAGTTAAAATCTAGCAGATTAATAACTCATTAAAAAGCAATATTCTCATTAACAAAAAAACTCAGGTATCTCATACTAATTTATGTACTAATATACTTATTTCACATACATATGTATATGCATATACAAATAGAAGGTAGTGTTGACTCGTGGCAGAAAAAAAAATCCAGCAAATATATGCCTGCACGAGTGTGTGTGTTATGTGTAAATTGACAATCTGACTTTAAAATGTATATGAAGATACAAAGCTCCAAGAATAACCAAAACAGTCTCAAAAAAGAAGAACCAAGCTGGAAGCTGTCCACTCCTAGACATCAAGATTTATTGTAACACCACCATAATTTAAGACAGTGTGGCACTGAAACAAGAATAAACAGTCTGCAAGACAGAATGGAGCTTCCAGAAACAGAAGTATGTATGTGATCACCTGATTCATGGCAAAAGTGACCCTGCAGGGCAGGAGGGAAAGGATTGTCTCTTCAATAAATGATGCCAGGTCAACTAGCTATTCATAAAGGAAAAGAGTTTATCTTGACCCCTATCTCACACCACAGAAAAAAACAAATGCCAGATGGATTGGAAATCTTGATGTGAAAGGCTAAAAATAAAATTTCTATAAGGTGCTTTAGGGGAATATCTTTAATAGCTTGCTAATTTAATAGCTTAGTAATATTTTTAATACCTTGATAGGCCAAGATTTTTTAAAATAGGACACAAAAAAGTATTAAGAATAAAGAAGTAACTTGAAAAATTGGACCACATTAAAATTACAAAATTCTCTTTACCAAAAAATATCAGGAGAGTAACAAGACAGAGAATAGAGTTAGAGGGTGTTTTTCAACATTTATAACTTAAGAGCTCATATAGCTCTAATGAATCCATAAGAAAAATAATAGGCCAACTTAGTACAAAAATGTGCAAGAGACTTGCACAAGTGCTTCTCAAAAGAAGACATACAAATGGCCAATCACTATAATAAAGCTGTTTAACCTCATTAGTCATTAGAGGAATTCAAAGAGAAAGCACAATGAGACATTCTCATATCTATTAATATGGCTAAAATGAAAAATTCTGACAATATCAAGTGATAACAATGATATGGAGTAACTGGAGCTGCCATAAACTATTGGTCGACAGTTCAGTGTTATCTATTAAATTTGGACATAAGCACGCCCTATGATCCAAATATTTTACTCTGGGATGTATGACAAACATAATCCATATATATGTTCATCAAAAATATGTATATATGAAAATATTATGAGCACTATTTGTAATAGTGTAAATCTGAAAACAATTCACATCTTCATTAACATTTGAGTGGACAAAATTTGCATCATATAAAGATAATGGAATGAACAAATTACTGTTGTGTGCAACATCATGGAGAAAATCACAATGTTTGACAAAGCTTCAAGAGTACATGCTGCCTGTTTCCATTTATAAAAAGCTCAAAAGTGGTAAAGCTGTCAGGATGCAGTGGTGCACGCCTGAAATCCCAGCCCTTGGGAGTCTGAGATAGGAGGATTGTAGGTTAGAGACCAGCCTCAGCAATTTAGCAAGATTCTGTTTTAGAATAATAAATAAAAAAGGGCTGGGGTGTAGCTCAAAGGTAGAATGCCCCTGAGTTCAGTCCCCAGTACAAAAAAAAAAAGTGACAAAGCTATTTTATGGTTTTGGAAGTCAAGATAGTGGTCACCTTGATGGAGGTAGATGGGTTTAGTGACTAAGAGAGTAAGAGAGTGCATGAGAAGAACTTCTGGGGAGTCAGTAACACATAGTTTCTTTGGGTGCTGGATGCACCCAAAAATTGAGCGCTGTACTTCTATGAATAGTGTACACTTCTGTGTTTTATACTTTAACAAAAAGATCACTTTTTAAAAAGTCATTGTCTTACTTGCACACATTGTTGGTGAGTGCAAAAATAATTCGAACTTTATGGAAGAAATCTTGGCAAGACCTATTAAAATTTTAATGCATTTATAGCCTTAGATTAAGCCACTTCACATTTAGGAAATTACCCACTGAAGGACTTGGACAAAGGCTCAGAAATGTGTGCAGTGCTCCATTGGCCATTCCTTTCTACAGGCAGGCTGTCATCCCCAGCCTTCGGGACATCCCATTCCTCTAGTTTCCCTCAGCTTCTCCAGCTCTTTCTTCTTGGTCTTGGCCGCTCTGCCTCATCTCCCACACCTTTAGTTGCAGAGTCCAGAGCCTTTGTCCTGCACCCTCACCCATTCCTTCGAGGCTCTTTTCCCTGCAGGATCCTCTGTGGTCTAACAGCTTAAAGTAGTGTCTAGATGCCAGTGGCTCCCAATTTTATTTTTCTAGCCCATATCTCCCTCCTAAACTCTAGACTTGCACATTTCACCTGCCATTTCTACTTGGCCATTTAATAGGTATTACAGGCTTCATACACCTCAAATGAGGCTCTTTGTTCCCCACTTGGCCAGACTCACTATTGTCCAGTTTGTCCCATGTCAGTAATGGTGCCATCATTCTTACAGTCCTTTGGGATGCAGATCTAGGAGTCATCCACTGGGTGATTTTGGCCGCTTTACTACCTCTCCTTTTCTTGGATGCACATTTAATCCTTCACTAAAATGTCTGTTGTACTTGTATCAGTTCCCTTCTGTTCACCTCCACTGCCATCGCTGAAGCCGTTCAACCAGTAATTCCCAATTAAGTGATTCAAACAAGCACTTAGCTGATTTCTCTAATTCAATGTAATAGTTCATTCTCCAGTCAGTGTAATCTTTATTTAATTTATTTTGGTGGTACTGGGGTCAAACCCAGGAGCATTCTCTACTTCTGAGGGACACACCTAGCTCTTTTTTATTTTTGTTTGAAATAAGGTCTTGCTAAATTGTTAAGGGTCTCTCTATGCTGCTAAGGCTCAACTCAAATCTGCGATCCTCCCATCTCAGCTTCCCAAGTATTGGGATTACAGGGCTATACCACCAAGCCCAGTCAGAGTAATCTTTTAAATCATAAGCCAGATCATGCCTTTAAGAACTATGAGTGCTATAAACCCAAGGCTTTTAGAATAAAATCTGGATTCTTCCCCATGGTGACCTTGCCCTTTTCAGTCCCTGCCTTATGCCATTCCACTTTTTCTTCCTTCCTTCCCTTGTCTATTCTCTAGCTACTACTGGCCTGCCTTCTGCTCCTCAAGCACCCCAAACCATTTTTCCCCATTGGATCTTTGTTCAGAATGGTCCAGGTCTTCAGATAACTGGCTTATTCTCATCCTTCAGGCCTCTGCTCAGATGTCCCTTAATTAGGCAAATATTTCCTGATCACTCTATAAAGTGGCCTCACCAGTTATTCTTTGTTTCTTCCTTTGATTGCATTCATGGCATTTGTCATTAACTGAATTATATAATTATGTGTCTATTTATAATAAGTAATAACTATATTTACTTATATATTTTCTTTCTTGCTGAAATGTAAGTGGAACAAAAGCAAGGTCCATGATCATGTGTCTTTCTCAGTAGAACCTAACAATACACCCAAGTGAAGGAAATTCAAAAAGGTTTTGTTAAATTAAGTAACACATAAACTGCAACATTATTTGTAATATTCAAACACTGGAAATAGTATAATGAATTGGTTAAACAAACTGTGGTACATCATATAATTGAATATTATGAAGCCATTAAAAAGTATGGCATCTATATTGAAATAAAAATGTCTATAGTTTATCTTACATCAGGCAGCTGAGAAATTCAGAATGCAATAGGCCTAAAGAAAATTGACACAAATTTTGTTGAAAACACTTTATATAATAGAAAGAATGCACACTGATTGGTTCCAAGACCTCAAGAGGCAAGGCCAAAGTTTCTCCTGGCTAGGGTTCTCCTGTGGGATGATTTTGCCCCCAGGAACTATCAGACAATGACTGAAGGCATTTGTGATCCTTGCAGCTAGGGAGGAGAAGCTACTGCCAGCTAGTAGATAGAAAGCAGGGTTGCTGTTACCCATCCTACAACACATAGCTCCTATTAAAAAAAAGAATTATCAGTCTGCAGGAGTGCTGAGAAAGAGAGATTCTAGGTTAGGGGAGGCAGTGTATCTGTCTGTCATTCTCTGCTGTTTGCTTGCAGCCCTGAACCACATGGAGTGGTACGTTCACTTCAGGTCTTCACTTTTTAAAAACTGTTTCTCTGTGAAGTGTCAGTGTGAGTGATAGTAATTGACATATTTACAAGCAACTATGAGAACAGTTAAAATTTTTCTAAGTTACCTGGCCTGAGCAATTTCTTATTTTTTATTTGTTTTCTGCATAGTTCAGACCTGAGACACATCTCTAAAATATTGTAGGAGATATTTGCTTTGGCACTGCCCTTCTGCCTCCCTTCACCAGAGGATATTAGAAGGATTTATTCTCTCAGGATGTCAAGTAGGCACCTTTCTCATTAACTAAATTTACTTAGAGAAAAAATAAATCAGTATACAGATAAAAGTGCTGAAAGTGTACAAGGAAGCTGTTTCCATCCAGAGAAAACAAGTTCTACAATGTGCAATCAGAGAAAGGCGGAAGAATTCTTTACGTGTGTGTGTGTATGTGTGTGTGTGTGTGTGTGTGTGTGTGTGTGTGTGTATGTGTGTGTGTGTGTGCAAATGATAACCTTCCTATCTTCTCCAAACAGGAGGCAGAATTTATAACTTGCTTAGTTTATAGTACAAAGAAGAACCTCTACTCCCTAGCTTGTTCTTCTTCTTCTTTTTTTAAATCAGTGCAGGGCAAGTTCCAGGGCTAGTGAGGTGGGAGGGGATCATGTTTCCCAGGATAATATGAAAACATCAGTTTGAGCAGAAATAATGTTACCCTATATCTTTTAGATGGTCTCAATGAGCCTGGAACAGTGGCGCATGCCTGGAATCCAAGTACTTGGGAGGCTGAGACAGAAGGATCTCAGGTTTGAGACCAGCCTCAGTAGCTTAGCAAGACCTTATTTCAAAATAAAATAGGGCTAGGGGTAGGGATTCAGATGGAGAATACCCCGGGTTCAATCCCCAATGCAAGAAGGAGAAGGAGGAAGAAGAGAAGGAGGAGGAGGAGGAGAAATCATTAGTAACCCCAATGAGAGAAAATCAGATGTTTGCCAGGGAGCCCCACAATCTGGAAGTTGCAGCATGAGAAGACAAAAAATGCCACCAAAAGACTGCAGTAAGCCTAGGATGGGATTTCTCCAATTCAAAGCTATGACTTTTGAGTTGGGAAGACACTAGTCACAGTAAGACTCCTGCAATATATGGGTGTCACTTTCCTCCCCATCTTAGCGTGATCAAGAAGGAGAGAAGGCAAGAAGCTCTCGTTCAAATGAAACTATAGGCAGGGCTCAGTGCCATGTTTTGGGCCTCAGGTCAAGGAAGAGACAGAGAGAGGCCCTTACAATTTACTAACATAAAACAAAATGGTAGAACTCTATTATATCCTTCTTTGTTTCCATTCCCACAAGGCAACATTTGGTACTTCTTTTCTCTTTTTAAGATGGTGTGAAAACAATGGAAGTGGTGAGTATAGGGTGAGGTGACTCCAGACTGAAGTAACTCTTGGGATCTACCTCAGATCCCCTTTCCCTCTCAGGGCATCGTAGAAGAACTGGGCACCATATCTTCTTACACATCATCACTGACACATGACCAATCTCACCCATCTCAAAATATTGTGAGAAGAGACAATCAGCTCTAACACTCAAACCTGTGCAATCTGTGGGAAGTTACTACATCAGTTCCTTATTGAAAATAAGTCAATGATAATATCTACTTTTCTGGGTTTAGTTGATGAAGAAACGAGTGTCTGGCATATACTAAATGCCCAGTGAGTATTATCTGCTGCTTTTATCACTGCTTTGATTTGGATATGGTTTTTCCTCTAAAGGTTCACATACTGTAGACTTAGTCTCCCGGGTGACAGAGTTGAGGTTGGGCCCAATAAAAAGTCGGGTTTGCTGTGGGGGCACCATTCTTGGAAGGGATGAATATAAGTCTCATGGGCCTGGATTAGTTCCTTCAAAAATAAGTTGTTATAGGGAGCATGGCACCTCCCATAAAAACCCTCTTCTGCATGCTCCCCTTACCTCTTCCACATTCACTCTAATCACTGTGATGTCATCCGTCACGAGGCCTTCACCAGAGCCACGCAGATACCAACACTACGTTCTTGAACCTACAAAACTACTATGGGCCAAATGAGCCTCTTTACTTTACAGTATCCAGTCTCAGGTATTTTATTATAGCAACATAAAAGGGACTAATATAATTGTTACTGTATAATCCAACCAAAACAAGGTACCAGTCCTGGATGGCAGATAGGAAGTCAAGAATGTGAAGATGTGTCAATTCTACAACAATCCAAGTGGACCCTGGTGGTCAAGGCTGAAGGAGGATAACAATAGAGAACAGTCCTTTTTCTTGTACATTTATACAGAATCCACCTTATAGAAGGTTAGGGCCATACCCACCTCAGTGCCATGTCAAACAGTTTACTGTTCTCCAAAGGAACATGTTCCCTGTAGCCCGTGAGTCCTCACTGGTTATCAGCCTGGTGCAGGCCTCCTTTTTCTTCCTTCTCTGATTCTGCCATGTATATGCCCAAATCCTTCTCTCTCTCTTCAGAGCTTCACCTAAGCTGCCCCTGCTCAAACCCCCTTGCTCCCATTAGCTGGCCCTTCACTGTCATAACACTTGACTCTTCTCACCAAGCTCCTTAAAAGAAGAGCCTGTACCTTTATCCCCAGCACCCATTATATCTCCATCATCATGTTGGTCCTCAGTAGCTGTTGGTGGAATGAATGGTGTCCGTGCATCATATCCCTAAAGACATTGCCTCAGATTATCTGGTATGGTCATTCAGGTTTTTTATATGAATATCATACTTCCCTAACTAGAATGGAAATTCCTTGAGAGAAGGAAAATATGTAGTTTTGTCTTTGTGTACTGATTTCATACAGATGTCCCCAGGGCTCTGTTCCTCCATCTTCGACCTTACCACTGTGTGCACATGGGCCAACTTCCACATCCCAGCATCTCATTTCTTTGCCTCAGGGCTCTCTTTGCAGCTGGTGCCTGTTCTGACAAGAGCCACTGTGTCTGTGCACAATGCAGGCCAGAAACGTCAGAAGATGAATTACCCACCACCCAGAAGCAGCCTTCAACCTGTAAGTGCTGGAAGTTGATGTATAGACATCTCATCCCTTGGTGAGTTGACTCTAACGTGGATGCTCCACACCAATTACTAAATGTCCAGCATAATTAAGCTCTAGTTACCCAGGCGGGTAATTTGATATTGCACACTTTATTGACTGGCTACCTTTCTGTCTTCCCTACCAGTGTCTTCTAGGGTCATCTTCCAAATAAACTCCCAGCACTGAATCCTTGAAAGTCAGGATCTGCTTCTAGCAGGAACAACACTGAAAAAGACATGGAGAGAAGTGTATAAGAATCTTCCCTCCAAGACTAGTAGGGTGATGGCAGTGAGGACGAAGATAAATAGGTGGAGCTGCTCTTTCGTAAGAGAAAGAAAAAAATCTTGTTTACTCCAGAGAAGCTAACATGGTGAGGAAGAGGATGAGTGGCACAAAACCGTGTTGACATGAAGGAGAAGCTGGAGGCAGCTGGAAGGACTGGGGAGAACAACCATGTTAAATAGGGTGTTCATGAAACTGACAGCTGTGGTGTGTATGATTTAAACTCTTTCAGAAATCTGCCTTTCCTTATCCATCTGTGATGGGCTCTTCAGCAAACTCAACATAGCTCGGTGAAGATTTCAGTGGAAGTGGGTTCTATGTTCAGATGGTCAGAGGTGTTGAGTCCTTTATAATGGCAAGTGTGGGATATCCACAGAAACCACCATGGGGACAGCCAGATATCTGGCTTATATTTGTAGCATTCACAACACCTAGTTTAGAGCTAAGACACACAATAGATGCTCACCAAATTCTTAACGAATAACTTGATGATTTAATCCCTGCACGTGGGACACTGAGACAGGAGGATCACAAGCTCAAGGTCAGTATGTAGTAACTTAGAGAAAGCCTGTTTCAAAATAAAAATAAACTAGGGCTGGGGTGTAGCTCAGAGGTAGAATACCCCTGAGTTTGATCCCCAGCACTGCAATAAATAGCATTTTCTATGCTCTCTAGTAGAGATTACTTCAGCTATTCATATTAATTTATTCATTCACACTACTCCTATGTGAGTACATATATACACATCACACACACACACACACACACACACACACACACACACACATACATACACACCACTTGCACAAAATATAGTAGACCTATTCTGATCTAGGCACTTAGAGATTCACAAACTTTAGTACTGATGCTTCTCAGAAAGCCCAAGAGAATAAAAATTAATTGAGTCATTCAACAAATATTCATGCAACAAATATTTGTAAGTTATTGAAGACTCAAAGATGAAAAATAGGATTCTTGTCTTGAAGGAAGTCTCAGCATGAAATATGGTTCTTATTTTCTCTTCAACACTTTCCCCTTGGTGTGAACCACTGCTGAATCATCCCATGGCAAACACTCATGTCTCATTCGGTTCCGCTCTTTGGGGACAAACTTCCCCTACCATTAGTGTATCACCAATCTTCTTTCTTTAAATAAACCTCTTGAATATGCTTCTCTTTGTCTCAAGAAGGTAAGAGGATGACCAGTATGCACACATTTATTATTATCACTCTCATCCTCAGGCTTCCTTTCAGTTATCCACATCTTTTGATATCCTGCCTGATGGGAACAAGAGTTGCTAGACATTTTGCTAGAAAAAGTTGGAAAACACACAAATCTCTTTTATTGTACAGCACAGCCAATGCATAGCAATGGCTCTCTAATGTAAGGCAGTTACACAACAAAGCCAAGCCAAGAACTCTGCAGGGGTGGAGGAAAAGGAATGGAGGGCCAGAAAGATTAGAGATGGTCTGGAAGCACGACGTGACGGCTTTGTGAGAATCTGTAAGCTTTCTATGAAGGAAAGTAAGTTTACAATTTTATTTATGACTGGCGTTGGAACCATTATTGTTGTTCTTTGGAAATTACCCATTTGAACATCTCAGAAAATCTGAAGAAACAAAATGAAAAGCAGAGGAGGAAAAATAGTAAAGAGGCTTAAGTGGTAAGGTGCAAATCTGTTGATTCTGACTTGAACTTTCAGTGAGAAAGGAAACAGTTTCTGGCTTGAAAAAGAGCAATTATGCATTCTTGCTTGTGTGCAGGCTCAATTCTTCTATAAGCCCTTCAAAGATAAACCCAACCATAAATCATGCTGTAAAATGAACTTAGAATCTGAGCAGCAATACATAGCTTGCTTTCTGCTCCTTTCCACTCTTGATTAGTGTTGAAAGAGGAGTTATTTGATTCAAAAAATTCATATAATAGATTTCAAAGTATATCTCACTAATACAATTTTTTTATATACAAGGAATTGAATCCAGGGGCATTCTACCTCTGGGCTATACCCTCCAGCCTTTATTTATTTATTTATTTATTTATTTATTTATTTATTTATTTATTTATTTATTGTACTGGAGACTGAACCAAGGGGATTTATATCTCAAATTCCACCTCCTGCCTTTTCTATTTTTTGTTTTTGAAACAGGGTCTCACTAGGTTGCTAAGAGTCTCACTACATTTCTGAGGCTGGTCTTGAACCCACAATCCTCCTGTCTCAGTCTCTTATCTACTGGGATTATAGATATGTGCCACTTTGCCCAGCTCATAATGTAATCTTAATCTATTATACTTAGCAAGCAGTTGTCTCTTCAAATAGCAAATATACAAGTGCTTTACATAATGAGACAATGAATATAAAAGCAGGTACTAGGTTCTTCACCATACAGTATGGGATGCCCATCATGATAGACTTTCTCTCTCTCTCTCTCTCTTCCTTTTTATGTTATTTTTAAAGAAACACATAACATAGTCCCTGACCTTGAAGGAGTTTATAGAAAAGATAATACTTTATTTACATGTGACAAATGGAAAAATATTCATGACACTTGTGTTTGTTTTGTTTTTTAAGCTAAGAACTATAAGAATTCAGAGATCTTTTTAGGCTAAAGGAGTTTATAAAGGATTAATTCATTAAATAATTCACTATTCATGGTGGGACTGAAACTGAGCATTAGCAAAACATGTTAAAAAGGTACTAAGCAGGTGCTGGCTAGATACAGAGGCTGAGGGTTGGGGTGCCAGGGAGACAGGCAGTGGTAGAGATTAGCAAGTCCAAAGAATGCAATAGGACCAGAGAGGAAAAGTGGGGTCTGGTGACAAAGGGACTTGAAGGAGTAAAGTGACAGTAATTTTCCTTGCCATATTTGCAGCAAGTAATAACTTGTGTCTTCAAAGAAGCTATTATTACAATTTTATTGACTTAAGTGATTAAATCGGTGAAATCTCTAGTTGTAATGGAAAAAATTGGCTTTCTCCAATTGAGAGGGGAAAAAAAAGACTTTCAGAGGTTTAAGCAAACACAAAGATGAGAAATCCAGTCCTTTTTTTATCCATGACTAAGTGATGAGTTATTCTCTTCAAACATCATAATATATACTTAATAGTATAATAACACGACTTTCAGGCATCTTAAATATATGCAGAGCCAGTATTTCTAGCTCTTCCATAGGAAAATAACATATATATATATAACATATATATATGGAAAATTTTTTAAAAATAATACAGGCCCAGACAAATACTTTCTTCCTCTACTTTCTAAGCTAATATAAAATTAAAGCAGTTTTGGCTGGGGCTGGGGAGCATGAGAAAGTGCTATGAATGTGAGATTAATTGGCTTGTATTGTGGAGGCAGATGACTGATGTGAACTTTCATGTCACCCAAACCAGTTAAGCTTGATTATTAAGAATCTTAAGGGTGAAAAGTCTAACTAAATAAACACCCAAAGATGTTTTAGAATTTCTCAGTATTTACTTTTACCTCAAGTTTCCCCATGTACAAATATAAGATCATTAAAGTTAGTTAATTATTTCTTACTAAATCTATGTAAGATCTGTAAAAATATCTGCTAATTTATTAAAAGAAAATGACAAGTAGCATCATGATTTAAGTCAAGAGTTAGTGATTTTTTGTTTGTTTGTTTGTTTTGTTTTGTTTAAGGCTAGACAGTAGCCAGGTGCAATGGCCCATGTCTATAATCCCAGTACTTGGAAGGCAGAGCAGGAGGATTGCAAGTTGGAGGCTAGGCTCAACCACTTTGTGAGACTCTAGTTCAAAATAAGAAATAAAAAGGACTGGAGGTGTGGCTCAGTGGTAGGTACCCCTGGTTCAATCTCAAATACCACACACACAATAATAATAATAATAATAAAATAAAATAAAAACTAGGTAGTAAATATTTTAGGCTTGCAACTATATGGCTTCAAAACAGGCATAGACAATACATAAACAAATGAGTGTGGCTCTGTTTCAATAAAACTTTATTTATAAAAACAGGTGGTCATCCCAGGGCTGTAGCTTGACATCCCCTGATCTAAATTATATTGCCACTCCTAAGGTAATTGCCAAATTTCTTCAAGGTTGAATTCCAGTCTGGGCCATCTCAACTCTTATTTATTTATTTATTTATTTATTTATTTATTTATTTATTTATTTATTTATTTATGCGGTACTGGGGATTGAACTCCGGAGCATTCTACCTCCGAGCTATACCCCCAGCCCTAGTTTTTATTCTTTATTTTGAAACCGAGTCTCAATAAGTTGTGGAGTGCCTCACTAGGTAGCTAAGGCTGGCCACGAACAGGATCCTCTGGCCTCAGCCTCCTGAATGCTGGGATTACAAGCGTGCGCCACCATGCCTGGCTAACTCTTATCTTATAACTATTAATTAGAGTTAGAAGTTGGTGCATAAAAATGGGAAGAGAGACCTCTCTTTGACTTTTCATATTTTAATTCCTAATTCTGAAATACATCATACACATAAATAAGTAAAAAATAATACCATTATATTAGTCACATAGATTTTATAATATTTGCTGTAGGTTATTTTTTAAAGAACAAAATATTACAGATACAATTAAATACTTATTTCCCATCCCATCCTTCTTTCTCCATGTGAAGCATTAACTCATTCTTTGTAGAAAGAGTCTTTTCTTTCTGATTGCTTTTATTTTTTTTTTATTTTTTTTTTTTTTAATTTTTTAGCATGGAATTTTATACATTTTTTGGGTACAACCGGGTTAGTTACACATTTTTGTTGGGTACAAACTAGTACAGGTAAAGACATCCATGCACATATTTCTCATTAACCCTTCCCCAATTCCCACCCACCCTCCCCCTATCTCCTGGTCAGTTTAGTGATTGACTTTGATGTGATCTTATAAGTACATCATGCTCATTAGGGTGTCCCCCCCTCCTCCGTTACCTTCCATTAAG
>PVLC010041555.1:0-13320 GCA_004027655.1 Graphiurus murinus | reverse complement strand
GTAGCAACCCTATGCGGTAGGCTTTGTTATGCTCTGCATCTTATGATATGGAAACAGGCCCAGGCAGGTTAGGTTACCCGCCCAGCATTCCTTAGCTACTTAGTGACAGGAACGAAATTCAAGCTCAGGGAGCCGGGCGTGGTGGCGCACGCTTGTAATCCCAGCATTCGGGAGGCTGAGACCTGAGGATCCGGGTTCGAGGCCAGCCTCAGCTACCTAGTGAGGCACTCCGCAACTTAGTGAGACTCGGTTTAAAAATAAAGAATAAAAAAATAGGGCTGGGGGTGTAGCTCGGAGGTAGAATGCCCCTGAGTTCAATCCCCAGTACCGCAAAAAAAAAAAAAAAAAAAAAAGAAATTCAAGCTCAGGTTTATTTCAAAGCTGGTGATTATATCCACTATGCTGAGCTCGGTGGGAAAACTCTGATTGCCAAAGCCCTGAGATCAGAGTTGGGCTTACTAAAAGGGTCTCAGCAGCAGCAGATGACAGCCCCACATGGTCTCAGAGCTGCCCCTACTCTCCTCAGGGATGTCCTGAAGACAGGCTCAAGCAGACCCTGGCCAGAGGTCCTAAAGGAGTTGACCGGGCAGTCCAAGGTGTCTACAGAGGCCCTCATGAACTACTTCAAGCCACTGCTGAACTGGCTGGTGACTGAGAACGTGCAGAAGGGGGAAACCCTGGGCTGGCCAGACTTCACCTGTTCCTTTGAAGGTTGGATAATCTGACCCTGGCCATAGCTCTAAGACAGCACCAGGCCCTACCCTGCCTTGCCCTGGACCAGCACCTATCCTGACCCAGCCTTAACCCCTAGTCCATCTAAAGCCTGACCTGAACTGGTACAGTGCTGCTGCTGGGTGACCCTGTCTACCAGACCCGGTGCAGCCTTAGCTGAGACCACAGCCCACGACCTGCCCCAACTCACTTGCTTCCTTGCACATCAGCCAGCTAGACAGCCAGGCTGGTGTCTGAGCAGAGAGTGGCCATCTTGCTTCCTGTGGGTTCCTTGGGGTATACCACCCTATCCATATCCTTCTCCTCCTCCTCTTCCTTCTACTTTTTTTCTCCTTCTGGGCCAATGCCCCCACTTGTGGCCTGAGGCTGAGAGAGTAGCAGATCCTCCCTGATAGCCACAGGGAGAGTCCAGGGACCCCTCTCCAGGCCCATCTCCTCTGTGATTCTCTCCTGTCTTCCACAGAAAGAGGAACAAGTAAATTGGCATTCCTAGGTCTGGATGTGGAGCCTAATGGAGCCACGTTTGGGCAGTGGTTGCTGCTGTCCCTTAGCTTCATCCTGTTCCTGATGGTCCTGGGGCTGGCCGGCAGGCTGTACATCCTAGAAAGACGGTCACTGGACCAGGACACCATGATACTCAGCAGCCTGCCCTATACCTACTTCCTGGGCATGGCCATGGAGCCCCGCCATGCTGCCCGAAGACAGTGGATCCTGCTGATCATCTGCTTCATCCTGGTGCTGTGCTCAATGAGCCTGACCATTTGGATCTTCACACAGCACGGCAGGAGACCTCCATGGCTGAAAACTGAACCATGGCACTCAGACTAGCAGCCATTAAGACTGGTAAGGACGGGGGGAAGGGGGAGGGTGGCTAAGTCAGAGAGGGCTGGAGGGAGGGGCCATTCTACAGGCACAGAGCATAGGTGGCCAATGCCGTGTGATTTCATGTATGCCTTGGGTTCCAGGCCAACCCCATTTTCCCCAGCGGCTCAGCAACTATGGTTTTAGTGACCCAGTGGGCCATCTTCCTCTAAACCAGCCCCCATCACAAGTCACGCCCAGAACGGATCTTTCACATAGCCTCATTTAGTTCAGGATACCAGGTATGGGGCTTGGCTGAGGCTACAGGATTCAAGGAGTCTCTGCTCTGGCTAGCAAAAGGGCCCTGCTTCAGCCCCCTTATAAAATGTTCTCAAGTAGAATTAGACATTCCTTTACAAATTGGTGGAGCCCGGTACATGAGCACCCGTGCTTGATACATGGGCTGGCACATCTCTCCACTGATCCTCTGACCCACCCCATGTCAGGCTCCATAATCCAGTCCCAAATAACTCTCTGTTAGCCACCTGAGATGCAAGCCTCACAAACTGCCCAGTGGCTTTCCCTACCCCAGCCCCAGCCCTTTCGAATGGAGACAGTGGGTAGCTGGGCACTGATCCAGGCGTGATTAATGATTGACTTCTTTAATATTTAAACAAAGCTCATCTCCAGCCACTCTGCTCCGGAGATGGCCTTGTTCAACACACACACCTGCTGCCTGGCCTGTTGCCCTGGGGAGTGAGCACAGGGCAAACAACACCTTTCCAGGCTCAATGGGGGAGGGGATAATGGAGAGGACAGAGCTGTAAGAGGATATTTGGGATATTAGCACCCTAGGGATAAGCCTGGCGGAAGGGGGGGTGTTAACTACCCCATCCAGTCCTTCTCTCCAGTCTTCTGGACATGGGGATACCACATCCAATATTTGCAGACTCACCAAGTGTGGACTGAGTCTCCAGGAGTTCCTGGAGAACGGGAAGTCAGTGCCTTCAGAGGAGACTTGAGGGGAAATGGTATTACAGCCAGAAGCCACAGAGAAGAGGCACTAGGGCTACAGTCAAGTTGGTAGGAAGGTGGCCAAAAGACAAGATCAGCTCCCCTCAGATTCAGGATCTGACCTCAGAAGTCAGGGGTTCAGGGAAGAGAGGTACCAGCTTGAGATCCCCATGGTCCCTACATCTGCCCAGATTTGTTGGTGGTCTGTGTTCTGGCTGAGGCCAAGCCCTTCCTACACCATCCTCAGACTCTATAGCACGTTTGTTTGACATCTCTGTCATTGCTTTCACTTTTCTGTGCTATAATTGTCCTCATTACCCCCCCCCTTTATTAGCTCTTAACTCTGTAAGGGCTGGACACACATCAGGAGTATGCCCTTGTGTGACATCTCTAATCCTCACAGGCCCTGGCACACAATGGGGACTTGGGAAATGTTTGAATAAGTGAATGAATAAGTATCCCCTCACCTAAGTCTCTCCTCAGAACAACCCATAGCCTGAGCCCATGAAAAATGGCCCCACCTTTCCTCCACAGCCAGCCTGCCTCCCCCATGGGGGCATCCGGGAGCCCACACTTGCAGTCCTCTCATCTCCCAGCCGCAGTGGCCAATGAGGCCCCCACCAGACATTGTGGCTCTGCATGGCAAAGTCACACCAAGCCCAGGACTCCAAGCCTTTCGCCTGGACTTCAGCAAAAGCCTCATTCAGTCTCCTTAGCCATTCTCCCTCTCCCACTCACCATTGTAAAGTTTATTTTGCCAGAATCTTTTCTATGAATGTCTTCAAATTTCGTTCCAAATGTCTAACTGCCTAAGAACTTGGTTGTCCATCCATTAAACTTAGATGTTCAAAATGGCATCAGAGGGTCTTTATCAATTACCTTTTTCTGCATCTTCATCTCTCCCACCCCCAGCTGAGCCCCTCTGCGCTGACATCACCCATGGTCTTTGCCCAAAGTGCATGCTCCAATGCTTTCCCTCCACGGCCTGGCTCAATATTGGCCATTGGGCCCCCTGAGAAGCTCTAAGCCCACCGAGATGCTCAGTGCACATTGGTCCCTTTCTCGCCTCCTCTCTAAGAAACCACTTTCAATAAACCTCACCCCACCCCCACCTGCTTCTTCTAGCATGTTCATTTTCAATCAGTATTCAAACACTTTTATCAGTGGTTCCTTGCTAATAGGTGGTTTTAAATCTGTTCTTCCAAGCTGTGCCTGTAGCTGAGAGCTCTCAGGGCTCTGAAGAAAGCGCCTTATTGCATATTTAGTGTACATCTTCATGTGCGTCCCTACCCCAGGTCCAGGCCCTGGTGGGTCTTTCCATGAGCAGCACTGTCTGGGCACCAGGGCCCAGCTGGACAGCACGAGTTAAGGGTGGGCAAGAGTCCTAATAGTACCATTGCACAGATCAGACTCAGCCATCAAACCCTGGGGAGACCCTTCAGCAAAAGACCACCTAGCCAGGTGTGGTGGCACATGTGTGTAATCCCAGTACTTGGGAGGCTGAAACTGGAGGATTGCAGATTTGAGGACAGCCTCAGCAATGTAGCAAGACTCTCAGTAACCCAGCAAGACCCTCTTTCAAAACAAAAATAAGCCAGGTGTGGTGTAATCCCAGTACTTGGGAGGCTGAGACCGGAGGATCCAGGTTCTCGGCCAGCCTCAACTACTGAGTGAGGCCCTCTGCAACTTAGTGAGACCCTGTTTCAAAATATAGAACAAAACAAAAAATAAAATAAAATAAGGCTGGAGTTGTAGATTGAAAGCAGAGTGCCCCGGGTTCAGTCTCCTGTTACTTACACACACACACACACACACACACACACACACACACACCACACGCACACGCCCACCGAAAGCCCCAAACAATTCCTGTCTGCCCTCTCCCCTGTGTGGGAAATTCCCCTGTAATGAGAAGGGAAATTGCCCTTCAGTACCAGGAGGGGGTCCGAGAGATGCTGAAGCCACTGGCCACGGGACAGGAACAGAAGCTCCTCGGTGAAGCCCTGCCCTGTCCCAGGCCTGGGACGCCCGCCTTGCTCCCTAGGATTCAGGGCCCTGTTCTTGCTCTGTAGAAGTTGTCCGCCCAGCCGCGGGTGCGCGACTTCTTTCAGCACCGCGGCGTGGACAGCTCCCAGGCGGGAGCCGAGGGGAGGAGGCGTGGCGGTGAGCTGCGGCCCGGGCGGGAAGAGGAGGGGAAGAGAGGGCCAGGGGAGGGCAGACGCTGGCGGGCGGGCGGGGCGCGGAGCCCGGAGGCCCTCCCCCGGGGCGGCGCCCACCCGGAGCCGGACTCCACCGAGCCCCAGGACCAGCGGAGACGCCGAGAGCCGAGAGCCGGGTGCGCAGGTGGTTCCCAGCAGGGACCACGGCCGAAAGATGCCAGTCCGCAGGGGCCACGTCGCACCCCAAAACACTTACCTGGACACCATCATCCGCAAGTTCGAGGGCCAGAGTGAGTGTGTGTGTTGGGGTGGGGGAGAACCATCTGGGGTCCTGGTTCTGTAGCTCGAGGGGCTGGACCCTTTTACTAACTTCTGATGGGGTTGGGGGTGGGGGATAGGAGGGACCGATTCCGAATGCAAAATCCTTCCCTTTGACTTCCTGAACACCTTCTCCACGCTGTCCTCTCTTCTGGAAAGCGTGCAGCTTCTGCTCCTCCCCACAGGGCAGTTTTCTGGGTGCCCCAAGACCTGGCCCCCCCTTGTAGTCACCACCCCACTTTCCTCTCCTTCCTCTCCCCCTCAGCTCCAAAGGTTTCTTGACCCCCTCCTTTCTCTACAGTGAACCTGGCTACCCTGCTTTTTTCTGGGTTTGACCCCCAACTTGGTCATGCCCCTGCTCCGTGGTCCTGACCCCTTTCACTGTCTCCGGGAGGCCTTGGGCCTTCTTCTCAACTCACTGACCCCTGCTGCCCTGGACTTCCCACAATCCCCAGGCCTGGCTCCCCATTCCCCATTTCTCTGGTCGTTCTCCTGTTCCCCCTCCTTCACCTCCTCTTCTCACCTCAGAGGAGTGACCTTCCCCCATGGCTCTTGTTCCTCCCACTCTCCCCCTCCCTCATTCTGGTCCCTGCTCTGCTTCACATGGCATCTAAGTCCCCCTTCCCTGCTGCCATCAGTCCCTATAATCTTTCCCTCCCTGCCACCCATTCCTGGCTACCAGGGTCTTCCTACCTCTCGCCTCCCAACCCAGGTCGTAAGTTCCTGATCGCCAACGCTCAGATGGAGAACTGCGCCATCATTTACTGCAACGATGGCTTCTGCGAGCTCTTTGGCTACTCCCGAGTGGAGGTGATGCAGCGCCCGTGCACCTGCGATTTCCTCACGGGCCCCAACACCCCAAGCAGTGCTGTCTCCCGCCTGGCACAGGCCCTGCTGGGGGCCGAGGAGTGCAAGGTGGACATCCTCTACTACCGCAAGGATGGTGAGGTGCAGTCGGGCCGGGGGTTCTGAAGGGCAAAGGAGGTGTGGCCACTCCCTTGTGCAGCCAGGGTGGCCTTGGGGAGGACACTGACCTAGAGACCCAAGGGCCTGGACAAATCCTGTCTCCACTCTGGGCCCCAGCTTCCTCATTGGTAGGGGGGCACAATGGGCATTGAATGCTATTCCTTATGAAGTCCTTTTCAGGGGTTAAGCCAACAACTGGTCTGGCCTGGGGCAGAGCCTCTGTTCCACCAACCCTCCCCCTTGTCCCTGGTCTCCTGGCTATCCACTCTGTCACTGTCAGCCCCAGCTGTCAGGCAGCTGGGACGGAAATTAACCTTCCCTCCTCTGTCTGCTCTGGGGATTAGGGAGGGAGTCATGCCCTCAAGGTTTGGGGCAGATAAGGCTTGGGGCAGGGGCGGTGCTGGCTAGGAAAGAGGGGTAGGCCTGGTTTATCCAGCCCCAGCTCTTTGGGAAGATAGGGCCTGGAGTTTGCCTGGACTAAGAGGCTCATCCAGATGGAGTTTACTGTCACTCAAACTTACTGCAAACAAAACAGAAGCATAGGTCAGGGCTGAGGACAAAGCCCAGCAGACGTTGAGATCCTCCTCCCAGGACCACAGTGGACTGGGGGAGAGGGGATGACTAGGACCAACTAGGATCAGAAAGTCCCTTGGAAATCGCCAGGATCAATGACCTGGCTCTGCATTAGAATTACCTGGGGCATGTTTTCCAAAACACATCTTCCCTAGAGAGGCTGATTCAGAAGGTGCAAGATGAGGCTGGACAAGTGTATTTGGAAAAATCTCTCTGGAGGTTCTGAGGTTCTGCCACCCTTATTTAGGCACCACCAGCTTAGGTAAGTCCCTTCGTTTTATGGGTGTGGCAGGGACTTGCCTACGATCCCACTGCTAGGGTCCAGCCTCAAGTGTCTGGATCCCTCCCTCAGAGAGGTCTGTTCTGAGGAACACAAGAGGGGAGAAGGGACCCAAATTCCCTCTGTGCTTAGAGGCAGGACTTTGGGGAAAGGAAGTTCCCGGAAGAGAGAATACCCCCACGGAAAACAGTGTGAGGGCCACTGGGGTGCAGGAAGAGGGCAAGCACCTTTTGGATTGGAACTGAGAGGTACTCAGAGACCAGGTTCCAGGGGCAGGCTTGGGGTGTGTATGTGTATGTGTGTGTAACACAAGTATGAGTGTGAACATGAGCATGTGTGTACATGCCTGTGTATGTATGCCTCTGTGTGCATATGTGTGTGTGTGTGTGTGTGTGTGTGTGTGTGTGTGTGTGTGTGTGTTTATGAGTTTCGGGGTGGGAGGGTCTTCTTGGGAGGTCCTGGTTGTTTGCAAGCAAGTAGCAGGTGTGAAGTGTCGCAGGCAGGGACAGCAGATAAGGGACTGGGAAGAATCTGACTTAGTTTGACAGTACTCACAGGGTTAATGAAGTCAGAATATTTTTAAAAGCTGTGACCTCGCCTCTTCACATCATGACAGCAAGAGGTGACAGTCAGGGGAGTGAGAAAGGTCCCAGAGGAACAGGATGGGACAGCAGGAGATAAGATGGGGGAACAGGTCTTTTCTGTTCCTCTCTTTGACACCAGGCCTCTACCTGTACCTTTGGGCTGAGGGCTGATCCCAGACATCTAGACATGCTACATCAGGGTTCTTGGAGTCCCCTCGGCATCCCTCGGGTTCCTGGACAGGGAACAGAGGTCAAGGCCAGGCCTTGGTCCTCTGAGATCAGGACTTAGGTCTTCAGAACCCTGAGGAGTCCTCCAGTATAAGAAGGGGCCCTGAGCCGGGTGTGGTGGTGCACACTTGTAATCCCAGCATTCAGGAGGCTGAGACTGGAGGATCCGGGTTCGCGGCCAGCCTCAGCTACCTAGTGAGGCACTCCGCAACTTAGTGAGACTCGGTTTCAAAATAAAGAATAAAAAATAGTCCTGGGGGTATAGCTCAGAGGTAGAATGCCCCTGAGTTCAATCCCTGCTACTGCAAAAAAAAAAAAAAAGAAGGGGCCCTGGAAACCTAGTCGTGGAGGCTGGCTCTGGGTAAAAATGGACAATTACCCACATATCTGGTGCCCCATAAGTTCCAATCTCTCCCTTCCCTTCTCTCAGTTCTTCCCGGTCCTCTTGCCCAAGACTTTGACCACCTAGACTTTCTTGAAATTGGCCTGAAACTTAGAAAAGGGAGCTTCCCGGCCTGCATTTCCCTAAAGGAAGGATATGGTGCTCAGATAGCATATGTTCACCTTATGGTCCACCCTGATCTCTTTTTACAATCATATTTACATACGTCTTACAATCCTGCTGAAGGGCATCCTAATGGTGATTTCTTCCCTTCTCAATACTCTCTCTCCATCCCACCCCTTGACTGACTGCAGGGGGGTGGGAAGGGGTCCCGAACAGATCTCTAGCTGGTTTATGTATAATCCTCTTTTCCTCTAAAAGGTTAATCCACTGACAGTTTTCCAAGTCAAAGAGGGTCTGTGTTCATGTATCTCCACATCGTGTAGTCGCATAGTCAGCTCAGAGGTCAGGGCACTTGGTAAAAATCACCCATGAGACTGAAGGAGAGACC
Organism: Graphiurus murinus; assembly: GCA_004027655.1. Classification (NCBI taxonomy): domain Eukaryota; kingdom Metazoa; phylum Chordata; class Mammalia; order Rodentia; family Gliridae; genus Graphiurus; species Graphiurus murinus. Next base: position 4,772 of record PVLC010041555.1, on the reverse strand, counting down.
CCCGGCTTTACTTGCTAGGTACAGTGAGAACCTAACAGCTAAGGAAGGGAGACTGTCATGGGGCTAAAACTGAAGACCATCTGGAGAGTATCAGATCCCCACCCCAACCCCTGCCCCACTGGGCACCTGCCAGAGGGCACACCCCTGCCTGCCCTTCCAGGTCCTCTACTATGATGAGCCCAAACCAGAGTCCCCAAATCCCCAAGCCAGACTGGAGTAGGCCTGAGGCGTCTCCACTCTTCAGCTCTGCATAAGAAGGACAGGGAAAGGCTGAGGTCAGGGGTCATCACCTGCCCCCACCCTCCCTGTGTTTTGCACATGCTCACTTGTGAATGCCAGGAGGGCCAGGCTGGGGGTGGCATGGTGCAGCACCCTCTTGTTGGCAGCTTCTCCCTGAGGTCTCACCACAGTGCTAGGTGGGGTGGACAAAGAGATCTGGGTGGGGTGGGGGCAGCTTAGAGGTAGAGTGCTTGCCTAGCATGTGTCCTAAGGCCCTGAGTTCCCACCCCCAGCACCACCAAAAAAAAAAAGAAGAAGAAAAGAGGATTGGATGAAAGACATCCAGGAGGCTGAGGGTTAGAGTGGGGAGTGAGTGTGAGCAAATGAGAAACTAAAGGGAGGAGCACATTCCAGAAGGAGAGAAGAACAGAGAGGAGTGTCCCAGGGGCCAGAAAAACGTGCTGTCCTTAGAGACGTGGGTGCTGGGAGGAGCCCCAGGAAGGAAGAAACAGGCAGAGACCGTGGCTCCTCCTGCAGGGACAGGGCCGGGATCCCGGAACACTGCCCCTCCTAGGGCACCACCTAGGGCAATATGCTCCCCACTCTGTTCACGCAGACACAGTTACTTGTGGGCTCTGAGCCACGGAGAAGCAAGGACAGGCAGCCTGCAACACAGGGAGAGAGGATGCTCTGGATGCTTCCAAATTCTCCTAGCCTCCAGTCTGCCTGCTCTACCGGCAGCCAGCATGGGGTGGGGCTTGAGTGCCCTGCACCAACCCTCATCACTCCCCAGCCCTTACTGTTCTTACGAGTCTTTGGTCCATTCCTAGTGTTGGTTTTCCAATGATAAAATCCACAAGTGGGTGCAGCCACTTGGAGACTGGGCCTTGGCAGCTCCTAGCAGCATAGAAAACCTGGAGGCCCCACCCCTTTGCCCAGCTCTGCCCCTGACCAGCCCACATCTCCCCAGTGCCAAAGAGACTGGGGACATAATCTAGCCTTGAGGCAGGAGCCCCACCATGCCCAAGGCTGACAGGAACCTCGCCAGGCCCAGCCCAGGAGCAGGTCAGGCCGGGCCTCTCCTTGGTGTGGATGTCTCCCCTGGGTCCAGAGAGCAGCTGGCAGATGGCTGCCTGGTGTCTGGGAGCCCAGGAATCTGATCTGGGAGATTCCTGCTCCCCAGAGGAAAGTGGGAGGGAGGATACGGGAGGCTCCGCTCTACCCCAGCTCTGATGGATATAAGCCGGTCCTGGGGAAGGGAGCACTAGATAGTCTGGGAAAGTGATTCTAGTGGTCTCCACAGTAGCAATGCTTCTGCCAGCTGGCCTCTGCCTGGGACAGGTGAGCCAGACCCAAGCCTGCCTTCCAGAAGTACAGTTGTTGTTGTCATCTTTATCTTCTCTCTCTCTCTTTTTTTTTTTTTCTAGTACTGGGGATTGGACCCAGAGACATTCTACCTCTGAGCTACACCTACAGCCCTATTTTTTTTTTTTTTTTTAAGTTTGAAACAGAGTCTTACTAAGTTGCTGAGGCTGTCCTCGAACCTGTGATCCTCCTGTCTCAGCCTCCAAGTACTGGGATTACAGGCATGCACCCATGGCTGGGCTCCAGGGTTATAGAACACTTTAGCTGGTATTGTGTCACTCACCCATAGGGCAGTGGTCACTCTGGAGCAAAGAGGGGACAGAGACTTTGGCCAGAGGCACAGGGGCCAACAACTGGGTCTGAGCCACTAAGGAGATGGAAAGAATGGCCACTGCCCCGGTGTGGCCTTCTCCCTCCCTCTCTGACCCTCAGGCCACTTCCCTGCCTGCTGCCTGGTCCAGCCTCTGCCTTGGGGCCCTGTACCAGCATCTTCCTCCCAGATAAAGCCCTTCAGCCCTTCCCTTTTCCAAGATGTTGTGTGCCGACAGCCTAGGGGTCCCCACTCCATGTCCCCTCCCAGCCCCAGCAAATCAGTTTCTCAAAACCCCATCTCTCATCTGCAGAACAGTGTCTACACCAGCCCCCTGAGGACCTCCTGAGGCCTAATGTGCCAACTGGCCCCGTGCCCAGCACTTACTGCACTCCCAACAACCAGTTCCTTCCGGCATCAGGGAAGCAGGCATTTTTGTGGCTGGCAATATGGAAGCTGAGCCCAGGGCCAGCCAGAGCTCCATGGGTAGAATGCCCCCTCACCTCCCCACTTAATCCACCCCCATCTGCTCTGCTTTAATTACAGCAGAAGCAAACCTCGAGGCTAAGCCCTGAGCTGAGCCCAGAGCGCGGACCTGGGCCTGATGCTACATTATCTCCTAATGAGCAGCTTAGCTGCTCTCCCCGCTTCTGACCAATAGTCCTGGTCACTGCCCAGGCCTCTTCTCTCCAGGCGATGCCCTTAACTTGACCTTCTTTCAGCCCCCCTTCCTAGCTAAGGTCACTGCATGAGGGGACCCCTCGAGTGACCAATGTTATCTGCAGCCTCCAGCTTCCGCTGCCTGGTGGACGTGGTCCCTGTGAAGAACGAGGACGGAGCTGTCATCATGTTCATCCTCAACTTTGAGGACCTGGCCCAGCTCCTGGCCAAGAGCAGCAGCCGCAGCCTGACCCAGCGCCTCCTGTCCCACAACTTCCTGGGCTCCGGTGAGTGAGGGGGCTGCGGGCGGCAGCACTCGCTGGAGCAGTCGGTGCCCTGGCCCTGGCTGCTCTGACCCTGGTCCTGGTTTCAGAGGGCTCTCACGGCAGGCCCGGTGGACAGGGCCCTGGCCCGGGCAGGGGCAAGTACCGGACCGTCAGTCAGATCCCGCAGTTCACGCTCAACTTCGTGGAGTTCAACCTGGAGAAGCACCGCTCGGGCTCCACCACGGAGATCGAGATCATCGCTCCCCACAAGGTGGTGGAGCGGACGCAGAATGTCACTGAGAAGGTCACTCAGGTGCGGGCCTGCAGGGCAGGGAGGGCAGGGCTGTGACAGGCCTCCGGGGTCCCTTCCCAGTCCCTGGGCCTGGGCTCTTCCAGTCCTCAGCTAGCAGAGATGGGGCTTGTCCAGCCCTCTAGTGTCTGGTCAGAGTCCCAGGCTTCCTATCCTGCTTGAGTCTGACTCTTTAGACCTAAAGCCCTTGATCCTGAGCCCCGCTCCTGGAGCCAGGGGAGGCTGGGTCAGCAGGGCCTGTGAGAGTGCCATCTTCCAGGCCTGGAGGAACTGTGGGGAGGGGAACAGGTACACACAGTCCACTAAGGCTCTGCCAGTCACAAGGAAGGAGAGGTGGAGAGGAAATCTATCAGAGAAATATAAAGAGGAGAGGAAGGAGGGACGGCAGGAGGCCCCCAGCCCTGCTCCTGCCCCTTGCCTTTGAGATAACAGCCACCCCCCACCCCCGCCCCAACATCCACACACCAGATCCTCCAGCATGCCAGGCGGCAGCAGGGTGGAGCTCGCACCTCCTGCTGTCTTTGAGCAGCCTCCTGGAGACTCATTCTTGAATGCCCCCCACCCCCTTGACCCCCTCCTTGCCCACTCAAGGCAAACATCCCTGGGTCTTCTGTTGCAGCTGGCTACACTGTCCTTTCTCATGGGCTCGACAGCCTGGCCATTCCAGGCTGCTCTCACCCAGCCTGCCCGTTCCTGTGTCCCAGCACATGGTCCACATGGCTCTTTCCATCGCCCTACCTGAGGTTCCAGTGGCCAGGGTCCTGGCACTGACTCACCGTGTGGCCTCAGGCAAGGAACATCCCTGCCCTCCTGGCCTTGGGGTTCTCATCTGCAGGAGAGCGTTGGACTAAATGGTCTCTGAGGACCCATTTGACATTACGTAGTAGCAGTCCAGGAAGCCAACAGAGCTCTAAACCATGGAGAATGGCCTTGGACCAATGCTGAGCAGGGGGTGCAGCGCTTTCCCTCTCTGCCCCTTTCATCTGAAGCACAGTCAGTACTGGAGCCGGGCAAGAGGGGATCACTAAGCCCCTCACCAAGTGCAAAGACCCTAGAAAGAAGGGAGTGTGGGCTGCAGGGCTGGGCCCCCTGAGGCCAGACAAGGTGGCCCAATGGCCTGACCCTGAGTATCCCGGCTGCTCACACCAGGACCTCTTAGGTTAGTGCTGTGGGTGGTGGTCATCACGATGGGGGCGGGTAGACTGGAGAGTTGTCTGTGAAGAGGGATCAGTCCCTCTTGGCTTCACTAACCCGTGTGCCCTAAGGCCATGGGAGGTACCTGACAGAGCTCAGAGGGGGCCAGCATGGACCAGAACAGGGAAGTCACCTAGAGCCCAACCAGAACGCAAAGGGCCTGAAGGGGTGTGGTCTCATACTGGAGCCCCTAAATCCTGGGGGCCCTGCAGCTCCTGGATGATCCTGGGAAATTGCCATGGAAGGGCTCTCCCGCTGGCTTCAGAGGCAGTGTGAGACTGGGGGGATCTGTGTGGCTCCCCTGTTGGGGGTGCTGAGGAGCTGAAGGGCTGGGCTCCCTAGCAGAACCCCTCCCAACTCTGGCCACCTTCCTGTCACTGCCCAGGCTGCCTAGGCAGGGATAGGGAAGGGCAGGGGGAGGGGAAGCGGCAGCCAGGCGTGGTGGCGC
>PVLC010041554.1:0-13309 GCA_004027655.1 Graphiurus murinus | reverse complement strand
CTTTAGTCTATTCCCAATAATAGCTAGAATAATATGGCCAAAATGTAAGTCAGATTATTAACTGTTTAAAGTACTCCAACAGTTTCCAGTCTAATTAAAGTAAAAGCTGAAGTCCTTACAATTGCATACAATGTCCTTTACACAATGTAGTCCCGTTCATTCTCTTACCCAATTCTTCCAATCATCTTTCCACTTTATTCACACTAACCTCTATGTTGTGGCTTAAAGACATCATCAGGACCTGTGCATCTCATTGGTTTTTTCTGGATTGCATGCTCCTCCCCCAAGTAAACTTGTCACCTTTTCAATCAGCCCTTTTCTGGTACTCTAGTTAAATCACAGTCCCCATGCATATTTTTATCCTGACATTTCTACTATCTTCCCTGTTTTATATTGCTCTTTAGTAACTATCACAGCTTATACTTTATATTTAGTTTATCCATCTTGCTATTATGTGTTTCTCTGACTAAAATATAAACTCTAAAATGGCATGGATTTTTGTGTTTTATTGCCTACAGTCCAGAAAAGTTCCTGGTGCACAAGAGAAACTCAAAAATATTTTCTAAATGAATGAATCCAGTATTTTTTTATAATATTTGGATTAGGTTAAACCTTCTAAGAATTAAACAAATTCAGGGGCTCCTGTTTCACTGTCCTCAGGCAATCTGCAAAACTCTATAAAACTAATCCATCAGTTTAAACACCTGCATGCTATTTATCTACATGACTGAGTAACTAAGGTTCAAGTACTTTAAATTGAACGGTCATTTTCACTTTTCTTCCCTCTATTCTATTTTATTCCATGGGAAACCTTTTCCTGAAGAGAGAAGGCCTCAACCTCAGGATAATCTAAAATATTCTGATCATTCTGCTACAGAGCTCTATCTATAGCCTTAGCTGGATCCCCATTGTTAAAAGCAATTAGCTTCTACCTGGTGATATTTAGCATAAAGGGGTCTCTTCCTTATTGCTTATGCATCCTCATTTAACAAGGAATAGTATACTTTGGTGCATGTGTGCATGCATGCTTGTTGCCTTGCTGTTGCTAATTAATTGGGAAATTTGTATAATAAATATTAATTTCTAACTCTAAGTATTTGAAATTTAAGGGTAGCCTAAAAATTTTAGAGAATTTTTTATAGAAAAATATTCATCCTAATATTTTTCATTATGATTTCTCATCATTAAAGTAATAAGCCCAAGTGAGATGTTCAACAAGAAACATAAATGTATTTCTCTTACCTGGATCAAGCACAGAGGGATTAGATATGTTCCCACTTTCCTCGTCAGTACTTTCATCATAGACTGCATCTTGGTCAGCAGTTATTTCAGAACAGGTTGCAGCTTCCCTAGAAACAGAAAAAGGTAGAATTAGCATTGGCTCACTCCTGGCTTGGTAGCAAATTCATCAGGTAATATTCCTAGAAAAAGATTCTAATTAGACAGAGTAAAATATAGATGATTTAGATTAAACCACTTTAAAGACAATTTATTAAATCTCTTAAGAATGAGTTGGCTTTTATCCAAAATCTGAATGTTTAATGTTAACTATAATAAATTAATAAATGAGCTTCTTATCAGTTGTTATTCTCCTATCAAAATACTTAATTCTTCCAGTCTCTGTGAATGAGGGGTTTTACATTTTAATAATATCAAAGATGTTCTGCATTTCATTAGAGTGACTCAAAAGTTAATCACAGAGAGTTTAAAGGACTTGCCCAATGTCATCACTAATAGATATCCATCTTAGACAAGTACCTGAACTAGGATCACCTGACATCAAATATTATCTTCTTTATACCATATCACTGATAAACCTATAACACACTAGAAGATCCTAGAGGAGCACACTCTTAATCAAAGAACAAATACGCTCCCTGAATTTAACATTAATCTCTTGATTTTAAAGTTAACCACTGCTTGGATATCAAGACTACAAATGTGCGTCCAATTCTACATTATTGCTGGAAATGGAAGATTTTGCAAATTAGTATATTTCTCTGTTACTGATGCCTATGAATTAAATAAATAACATTTAGATAAGGCTTATGCCAGTTCTAGAAGTTATGTAGTGGTTAGACAGTGAGCTGACATGGAGAATGTTGAGAATTCTCTAGCCCATAATATCCCTAGTTAACAACAAGAGTATCCAAACCCAGACTATCAAATGATCTCAAACTACTGAAATTTAGGACCTAATTTTCATTAAGTTTTTGAATAAATTCTACTTAAATGTATGCCTTTGCCATCCAAAACCAGAAGAGCTATACTATACCTTTCCTGTTCAGTATTTTTTTCCAATTCTTGAACTTCATTTAGCAATTTATGTAAGTTTCTGATCTTGGTTTTCTTCTCATTCAACACCATAATAAATCGTTTATAGAGATCAGTCTCTAAGGCTTCCTTCGCACTCACACATTTTTCAAATCTGAAAAATTAAAGAATCAGAGTTTTACTTAAACATTATTATTTAGTCTAATATTCAAGAAGATTCCAAAGCTTTTCAAAAAATATAACTATAGAGGAGCCAAGATGGCATCTGAGGGAAACACATCTCCTTAGGTGCTGAGAGCTCGAATCAAATATGCCATAAAAGCAGCGTCTTGACAGAAAAAAACAAAAAGTGAAATTTGAAATACAACCAAAGAGACTGGGGTCGTTAGAGAGCGGACCAGGGAGAGCAAATCAGCCCGACCTCACAGCAGCTTGGCGCCCAGCTGTGAGACGTGGTGGCCAGCCAGACGCCATAGTCTTCTAACACCTCTGCGGATCCAGCAACTAGAAGTAGAGTAAGCGACTCGAGATCTACACACCCTACCCAGGCGGTGGATCCCCCACCTTCCACAGCGACCGGAACACATGGGACAACCTGATGACCAATGTAAGCCCCCTCGGAACCACCCCAGCTCACCTCTCTCCCCAGAGCCAGAACAGTGAGCAACTGCACTGCACAGCTTGAATTAAAACTGCCACAAACGAAGCTTCTTGACAGAAGAGGAAAAAAGCAGCAGAAGAGAGAACAAGACAATGAGAGTAGCAGAACAGAACCCAGGGAGAACAAGAGAGAAAGGGAGACAGCACGGGCTGCAAACCGTGGACACCATTTTGTGAGCCACCATTTTCCCAGCCAGGATTCTGCCAGCTACTCAGGGTTTCATCAACCTCCTGCACCCCCAGTGACTAGAGGTGGAGTAAACAACTACGGAAATCCACACCGTAATCAGGCGGCATTTACCCGCAAAATCAACAGCGAACAAGTACACCTGGGACAATCATCTTAAGCCAGCACTGAGGTTACCCAGCTCACCCCTCCCACCAGAGCCAGAGCAGGAGGGATCTGTAAGTGGGATTGCAGCCCAAGGGTGCAGGGGTCCCTATACAACAGACAAACTCAGACACCCATCATTCTAGCGATTAGATAGAAACAGAAATGCTTTAAGAACCCCGTACACATACTGCATCTGAAAATGCCCAGCATTTAGACTGCACTCCTGCCATCAGCAAAGGCACCGTGAGAGATGAAGAGAGGCTCTGTGGAGAGCTCAAAGACACAAGCTTACAGCAGGAGAGGCATCAGCGGAATGCTCTGCCTGCACTGACAGAGAAAATAGAAATACCAGAGACACACTCAAAAATTTAAGCTCCATAATTACGAACTAGCAGGGATTTTGTTTTTTTTGTTTCTTGTTGTTGGTTTTTGGTTTTGGGTTTTTGTTGTTATTGTTTTTCTTTTCTTTTCTTTCTTTCTTTTTTTTTTGGTATTATGTTTTATCTCTGTTTTCATTTTGTATTGCCTTGATTTATTTATCTTTGTTTGGATGATTGGTTGCTATGTTATTTCTTGCTTACATTGTTGAACCCCTTCCTTATCCTTTTCACAGGCTTTCCTCCCTCTCTGCCATCTCTATTCCTCTCCTCAACACTTTTCCTCCTCTCTTTTCTTTTTCCTGCATCATATCAAGACCATCTCATACTACCACACTCAAAGCTCTATATTGACTACCAGAATCCCCCGACATATCTACAATTTTAATCTTTACAATATATCACCTCAACACAATCATCCTCCTATTCCACTGGACCATACCATCTATTTTACTCTATACTTGAATTCATCACTGTGACTTCTCACCCAACCTTCACCACTGAACACAACCTGTCCCTGTATATACCAGCAGACACCTCTAAACCACCACAGCAAAGATTGGCCGAGAAAACCTGCAAGAGCGGCAAATATATAAATTTAAGAACAGGGGAAGGAAAAATAGCAAAGAAACAATGAGTCAACACAACCCCTCAATAACAGATCTCACCAACCCAGAATGGCAGAGATTACTAGAACAATTCAGATCTTTAATATTAGAACCAGTATAGGATTTCAGGAAAAATGTAGGGAGAGTTGGAAAGAAATAAAGGAACAAATAAACAAAGAATCTGACACCGTGAACAGGAACCAAAGAGAACCATTGAAGGAAGTGAAAGATGAAATAACTGAAATGAAAGCATCAATACAAACTATAAACAGTAGATTAGACGACATGGAAAATAGAATATCACTCTTAGAAAATGACCATTCCAAAAATGAATCATAGTACATAATTTAGAAAAAAATAAAAATTCAACAGTATGAATTAGACATCGAAGAGATCTGTACCAATTTTAAAAGAGCTAATCTAAGAATAATAGGCATAGAAGAGGGATTAGAAGTTGAAATTTATGGAATAAACAATCTTTTCAAAGAAATAATATCAGAGAACTTTCCAAACATAGAAAGAGAAGTTGACACACAGGTGCAGGAAACATACAGAACTCCCTCAAGACAAGACCAAAAAAGAGGTTCACCACGTCACATAATAATCAAGCTGACTAACGTAGAGGCTAAGGAGAGAATTCTAAAGGCAGCAAAAGTAAAAGGCTCACTGACATTCAGAGGCAAACCTATTAGAATCACTCCAGACCTCCCAAATCAAGTCATGAAAAACAGGAGGGGCTGGTGTAACATACTGCAAACTCTGAAAGAAAATAACTTGCAGCCAAGATTCTCAAAGAAATTAACTACCAGGAAGAACTAACAAGTAAATGTCAGAACCAGAGAAACAATAATTTCCAGGAAGCAAATAGCTAAGCAAAACAGAATAAATACCACCGAAAACAGAAATCAAAACTCAAACTGTTAGGAATTAAAAATCATCTCAGCTGGGCGTGGTGGCGCACGCTTGTAATCCCAGCATTTGGGAGGCTGAAACCGGAGGATCCGGGTTCGCGGCCAGCCTCAGCTACCTAGGGAGGCACTCCGCAACTTAGTGAGACCCAGTTTCAAAATAAAGAATAAAAAATAGGGCTGGGGGTGTAGCTCAGAGGTAGAATGCCCCTGAGTTCAATCCCCAGTACCACAAATAAATAAATAAATAAATAAATAAATAAATAAATATCATCTCTCAGTAATCACCCTGAATATAAATGGTCTCAACTCCCCATAAAAAAGGCACAAGGTGGCAAAATGGATCAAAACCCAGAATCCATCTATATGCTGCCTACAAGAAACACACCTTACAAGCAGAGATTCCCACAAACTAAAAGTGAAGGGCTGGAATAAGGTAATCCATGCCAATGGAACCCAAAGACAAGCAGGAGTAGCAACCATGATATCAGATAAATTAGACTTCAAGCCTAAACGTATCAGAAGAGACAAAGCAGGTCAATTTTATTAGTAAAAGGAACAATACAGTAAGAGGAAATAACAATTATCAACATCTATGCCCCAAACATAGGTGCAGCCACTTTCATGAAACAAACTCTGTATGACATAAAGACACATATAGATCCCAATACACTAATACTGGGAGGCTTCAATACTCCTCTCACATCACTAGACCGATCTTCTAAACAAAAGATCAGTAGAGACACCTCGGACCACAAGAATACCATAAACCAAATGGACCTATTAGACACATATAGACTCTTTCACCCAACTACAGCTGAATTCACATTTTTCTCAGCTGTGCATGGAACCTACTCCAAAATAGACCACATTCTAGGCCACAAAGAGAGCACTGGCAAATTTAAAAAATGTAACATAATTCTCTGTATCTTTTCAGACCACAAAGGAGTGAAACTAGAAACCAACTCTAAGAAGACCCAGAGGAACCATGTAAACACATGGAGACGGAACATCACATTGCTGAATGAGGATTGGGTCATAGAAAAAGTAAGGGGAGAAATTAAAAAATTCCTAGAAACCAAAGAAAACAGAGATAGAACATACAAAAACCTCTGGAACACTTTGAAGGCAGTACTAAGAGGAAAATGTATAGCACTGTGTGCCCACATAAGAACAGAAAACCACCAAATTAATAACCTAATGACACAGCTCAAAGCACTCGAAAAACAAGAACAATCCAACCCCAAAGCTAGTATAAGACAGGAAATTATGAAAATCTGGGCAGAAATTAATGAAGTAGAGAATAAAAAGATCATACAGAAAATCGCCAAAACCAAAAGCTGATTCCTTGAAAAAATAAACAAGATAGATAAACCACTGGCCAATCTAACCAAAAGAAAGAGAATCAACCCAAATTAACAAAATAAGAGATGAAAAAGGTGATATAACTACCAACAGCACGGAAATACAGAGGATCATCAGAAACTATTTTGAAAACTATACTCCAACAAAATGGAAAATCTAGAAGACATTGACAAATTTCTAGACACATATAACCTTCCTAGATTGAGTCAAGAAGATACAGAAAACTTAAACCGACCAATAGCAATCAAAGAGATACAAACAGCAATAAAGAGTTTACCATCAAACAAAAGCCCAGGGCTAGATGATTTTCCAAGTGAATTTTATAAAACATTTATAGAAGACCTAATCCCAATACTCCTCAAACTATTCCATACAATAGAAAGAAACAGGACCCTCCCAAACACATTCTATGAAGTCAACATCACATTAAAACCAAAGCCAAATAAAGATAGCTCAAGAAAAGAAAACTATAGGCCTATATCATTGATGAACTTAGATGCAAAACTGCTAAACAAGATACTACCTATGCACATTCAAAACCACATCAAGAGAGCTGGGCGTGGTGGTGCACACTTGTAATCCCAGCATTTGGGAGGCTGAGACTGGAGGATCCAGGTTCGCGGCCAGCCTCAGCTACCTAGTGAGGCACTTCGCAACTTAGTGAGAATCAGTTTCAAACTAAAGAATAAAAAATATGGCTGGGGGTGTAGCCTGGAGGTAGATGCCTCTGAGTTCAATCCCCTGTACCACAAAAAAAAAAAAAAAAAAAATCAAGAACGTATACACCATGTCCAAGCCAGGTTCATCCCAGGGATGCAAGGCTGGTACAACATACAAAAAACAATCCATGTAATTCACCACATAAACAGAATCAAAGACAGAAATCACATGATCATCTCAACTGATGCTGAAAAAGCATTTGACAAGATCCAACAACCATTCATGCTAAAAGCACTTCAGAGAATTGGAATAGAAGGAACACACCTCAACATCATAAAGGTAATATACAATAGGCCCATAGCCAACACCATATTAAATGGAGAAAAACTGCAAGAGTTCCCACTAAAAACAGGAACAAGACAAGGATGTCCATTATCACCTCTTCTGTTCAACATAGTACTTGAGACTCTAGTCAGAGCAATAAGGCAAGAGAAGGAAATCAAAGGGGTAAAAATAAGGAAAGAAAAACTAAAACTATCCCTTTTGCAGATTCATGATACTATACTTAGAAGACCCAACAAACTCAACCAAAAAACTTATAGAACTGATCAACAAATTCAGCAAAGTGTCTGGATACAAAATCAATCTTAAAAAATCAGAAGCTTTCCTGTATGCCAACCACAAATTCACTGAAAAAGAAATCCAGAAAACAATTCCACTCACAATAGCACCCCGAAAAATAAAATACTTAGGGATAAACCTAACCAAAGAGGTAAAAGACCTCTATAAGGAAAACTATAAAAAGTTAAAAACAGAAATTCATGAAGACCTTAGAAGATGGAAAGATCTATCATGCTCTTGGATAGGCAGAATAAACATCATCAAAATGGCCATCCTCCCAAAACTGATCTACAGATTCAATGCAATACCCATTAAATTACCAAGGTCACTCCTCACAGACATAGAAAAATCAGTCCTTAAATTTATCTGGAACAGCAAAAAGCCCAAGATAGCCAAAGTAGTTCTTAGCAACAAGAACCATGAAGGAGGTATCACAATACCTGACCTCTAACTCGACTACAAAGCCACAGTAATAAAAACAGCATGGTATTAGCACAAAAACAGACACATAGACCAATGGAGCCGAATAGAAGATTCAGAAACAGACCTATGTGCTTACAGTCAATTGATTTTTGACAAAGGAGCCAAAAATATACACTGGAAAAAGATAGCCTCTTTAACAAATGGTGTTGGCAAAACTGGTTAACCATATGCAGGAAAATGGAAATAACCCCCACTTTCTCATCCTGCACAAGAGTCAACTCAAGGTGGATCAAAGACCTGGAAGTTAGGCCAGAGATCTTGCAGCCACTTGAAGAGGGCACAGGACCAACACTTCAACACACAGTCACAAGTAAAAACTTTCTCAACAAGACCCCAAAAGCATAAACAACTCAAAGGAAGATCAATACATGGCATTGCATTAAACTGAAGAGCTTCTGTGGAGCAAAGGAAACTATCATAAACCTCAACAGAGAGCCACAGAGTGGGAGAAAATTTTTGCGAGCTACTCTTCTGATAGAGGTCTAATATCCAGGATATACAGAGAACTCAAGAAATTCACAATTAAGAAAACAAACAACCCAATCAAAAAATGGGCAAAGGATCTAAATAGACACTTCACAAAGGAACAAATACAAATGGCCAATAAATATATGAGGAAATGTCCAACATTATTAGCAATCAGAGATGCAAATCAAAACTACCTTGAGATTTCATCTAAATCCAATCAGAATGGCAACCGTCAAGAACACAAACAACAACAAATGCTGGCGAGGGTGTGGAGAAGTGGGAACCCTAATACATTGTTGGTGGGATTGCAAATTAGTGCAAACACTTTGGAAAACAGGATGGAGGATCCTCAGATGAAAGGGAATGAACCTACCATAAGATCCAGCAATACCACTTCTGGGTACCCAAAAGAATGGAAACCAAACTATCAGACCAATGCATGTGTATCTATGTTTATAGCTGCAAAATTCACAATAGCCAAACTATGGAAGCAGCCAAAATGTCCATCAACAGATGTATAGATTACAAAACTATGGGATATGTACACAATGGAATTTTACTCAGCCATAAAGAAGAACAAAATCATGTTCTTTGCAGGGAAATGGATGCAACTGGAAAACATTACATTAAGTGAGATTAGCCAGTCACAAAGAGTAAAAAAGCATATGTTCTCCCTAATATGTGGATGCTAGGGAGAGATGGGGCATGATGGTCTCCAGATGAAAAAGGAAGACCCTTGATAAGCAAAGAAGTTGACTTAAAGGAAGGGGATGGACGGGGGTTGGGGTGGACACCCTAATGCATATGATGTACTTTCAAATATATCATGGTCAATCACTAAACTGAACTTGAAAAGGAGGGAGGGCGAGGGAGTGGGGTAGGAATTGGGGAAGGGGTTAAATGAGAAATGTGTGCATATATGCCTTTATCAGCTTGTACCTAACAATGATGTATGTTTACAATGCACCGACTATTACATAAAAAATAAAAAATATATATAACTATAAATCATTTTAGATATTTTTATTGACTTAAAGGTTTTATAAGAGATATATAAACAGAAATTAGTGGTCATCAATATTTTTTATATATGTACTAAGATAAAGATCAAAATGTAAAACTGATGAAAATAAAGCTTTAAAAAACCTATTAGTTTCAATGAAATAATTTATTCGTATCTATCATTTATTTACAAAAGAATGGTTTCATGGGAGAAATTTCAAACAAGCTAATGTAGCTTTGTTTCCTTAGTATTTTGTTAATATTACTATATTGGCAATCATGATCTTGTTTTGTGTAAAGTGATATATCTAATCTGTCGATTGTCCTAATAGAGTAACTGTCCCATAAGAACATTTCACTACACATACTTGTATATGATATACTTTTAACAATGCAGTAGGTTTGTTTACACCAGCATCACACAAACACACAATACACTGCACTACAATGTAGGGCAGCTACAGTAAGAATTTTTCAACCGCATTTCAATCTTATGGCTCCGTGCTAATAAGTGGCTCATTGTTGACTTAAATATCATTATATAGTATGTAAGTGGACTCTATATTTTTGCTCAATAGCTATTAACTATTTTAATAGTAATATTTTTCATCTTCTTTGGCTTTTAAAAATCTTTATGGTGATAATATTAATATAACAGCATTCTTTTCATTGAACAAAGATCTCTGAGAAATTACATCAAAAAATGTGGAGAAAAAAATAGAACCAAAATTGAAAAGGTGTGGCTAATATCAATGGCATATTTTAATCAGGGGTGTGTTACTGCATTTATATTTCAGCATTTTCTCATCCTTATGTAATATTTTCTAATAAAAAATTAACAAAATTTTTAAATATTAATTTTAAAATTTGACATATAATATCTTACATAAAATTTTAGAACTGGCAACCAATTAATAATTTATGTGACTTAAATAAGTATTTAATTTTCATATAAACCATTTGAAATTCTAGATAGATTAGGTGTACTAATCAACTATCACGCTAATTCCTAAAACTTTCTTAAAATTAACATTTGTATAACAGTAAATTAAAAATAAATATCAAAATGAAACTTCATATAATAATATTAAAATATTGTTAATACACATAACTGTCATTAGAACTACATTGTCAAAGGTAACATCATTTCTCTGATAATGAAACAAAGTCAATAGAATACATGGTATCATGTGAGTTAATTTTGTTTGTTTTTAATACAGCTTTAGGGTTTTTGTGTAACCTTACTTCTGATCATCAAACTAGATAATACTTCCCAGAAAACTTGAGAGTGACAGTTGTCTAGAACAGAGTCTTATTATAAGCAGTTGTAGGATATGAATTTACTCTTCTTTATTATTAGTATTATTATTATTTTGGGGGTGGGGGGCACTGGGGATTGAACCCAGGGGCATTCTCCCAGCCTTTTTATTTTGAAACAGGGTATCACTAAATTTCTGAGGTATCCCTAAATTTCTGAAGCAGGCTTCAAACCTATGATCCTTCTGTCTCAGCCTCCCAAGTACTGGGATTATAAGCATGTATCACTGTGTCTGGTGATTTTAATCTTAATTGTTACTTTCTTCACAGACTTGGAGACTGCTCTCCATTTATTTAATATTTAGTAACTAAGACATACATAGCTTCCACCTTACCTAATTTTTATTTATTTATTTATTTATTTATTTATTTATTTATTTATTTATTTATTTATTTATTTATTTGTATGTGTGTGTGGTACTGGGGATTGAACTCAGGGGCATTCTACCTCCGAGCTACACCCCCAGCCCTATTTTTTATTCTTTATTTTGAAACAGGGTCTCACTAAGTTGCGGAGTGCCTCACTAGGTAGCTAAGGCTGGCTGCATACCCGGATCCTCCGGTCTCAGCCTCCCAAATGCTGGGATTACAAGCATGTGCCACCACGCCCGGCTACCTCACCTTATTTTTAATGCCAGTCCTCTTCTGTAGCATTACAATGTTACTATGCCTTTCATATAACTTTGGCCCCTGACAAATTTCTACCTCAACAACTGGTGAGAACACTCAGTGGAGGAGAAACATGGCATTCACTGCTAAGTCTCTCAACACTAAAAGTAAGCCCATATACAACTAGAGCAGTCTACAACTAGTCAAAGGATCATCTCCAGGACAAAGTTGAAACTGGCTAAATAATATCATCTGGAAAGGTATAATGACACTTCATCCTTTCAACAGTGACAATGACAATAGAAAAATAATACTAAGTTTAACTAATAACCTTGGTAGTGAGGCACCTAGGACCTTGGACCAAAAAATACTAATTTTTGCTTTTGGGTGGGGGGAAGTGTACTGGGAATTAAAGCCATGGGTATTCTACTGCTGATCTGTGCTCCAATCCCCTTTTTAAAACTTTTTTGTTTTTGTTTTTTGATACAGGGTCTTAAGTTACCCTGTGCTAGCCTCAAACTTATGATATTCTTGTCTCCACTCCCCAAGAACTGGGATTAGAGACCTGCACCACTGGTCTTGTGCAATAACAATGGATAAAATAACTAAATACATTTCTGGGGAGCAAAACAATCTAAGAAAAACATGTCAAAAACAATAACAAAAATAAGAGCAAAACCAAAGCTAATTCATACAGAAATAACACCACAAATAAAACAATAGATTAAATAGCCCAAAATAAAACAACAAAGAGCCGGGCGTGGTGGCACATGCTTGTAATCCCAGTACTTGGGAGTCTGAGACTGGAGGATCCAGGTTCTCCGCCAGCCTCAGCTACTTAGTGAGGCTCTCCGCAACTTAGTGAGACCCTGTTTCAAAATAAAAGAATAAAAAATAGGGCTGGGGGTGTAGCTCAGAGATAGAATGCCCCTGGGTTCAATCCCCAGTACCACAAAAAACAAAAAAAAACAAAGATATAAGTGTGAATAGATAGTTCAGAATCAGTGTATTGATTATTATATTAACAGTAAGTTCTGGCCAAATTTATTTGCAAGACAGGGTTGTTCAACAAAAGAAAATCTGAACAGAGTGGAGAGGACAAACAATGCTAAAAGGAACTAGAAAAGAAAGCAGTAGTAAACATTTAATAGGGCTTTAAGCCCTGAAGAAGATGGTGAACAGCTGTTCCTCATCCTTTCTTATGACAGAACAAGAGGAAATGGCCTTCAACTATACCATGAAGGACTCAGATTACCCATAGATGGAAGGAAGATTTTTCTGACTGTGATTGTTTTAAACACTGTAATAGGCTACCAAGGAGACATGAAGATATCTCTTGAGGTCTTTAAAAATCAGACTGAATTCATCTGGAGATAATGCAATTCTATCTTGAAGGCAGAGAGACAAAGTAAAAGAGCTTTCAAGGTCTTCTATTCTAATGATTCCATGAGTGTCAATTCACTGAAAACTGCCTCCAATTATGGATTTAATAACTGTAATTCAGAATAGAGTCAGGGAATTTCTAAACTGAAGTCTGAGTGCAAACAAAAGACCTAGGCAATAACATAGAACTTGAGAACTGTTATTTGAAATTAAATAGGAAAACCAGTGAAATAAATACAG
>PVLC010041553.1:0-13330 GCA_004027655.1 Graphiurus murinus | reverse complement strand
GAGCTACACCCCCAGCCCTATTTTTTTTGTGTGTGTGTGGTACTGGGGATTGAACCCAGGGGCATTCTACCTCTGAGCTACCCTCCCAGCCCTATTTTTTATTCTTTATTTTGAAACAAGGTCTAAGTTGCAGAGAGCCTCACTAAGTAGCTGAGGCTGGCTGCAAACCGGGATCCTCCTGTCTCAGCCTCCCAAGTACTGGGATTACAAGCATGCACCACAATGCCCTGCTTGATCAGTACTATTTTTAACAAAGAAGAAAATTAAAGTTTAACAAGATGGAAGTACCTGTCCTCAGGGTCTGGTGCAGTTCCCCGGTGGTGGCAGAGGCAAAGCTAGAAAGTCTGGTGGGGACCCCAGGCCCAAGCAGTAGCCCCTTCCGGTGGGTGGGGCTAGACACCTGGAGCGGCACCACAGCTCTGCAGAGTTGGTGCCTCCATTGCCCTGCACGGTGCTGTGGTCCTGGGCACCTCGCTGCCCGGGTGCTGGGGCTGGAGGCAGGTCCCAAAGATCTCCAAGTGAAGGCCATCGCTCTGTATCCCTGCAGGTGTCACCATGGCAATGAGCTGGGTTCTCTTGTCAGAGCTGCCATAGGAGCTGGTGGCATCTCTCACACCCAGGGACCTCTGGTGGGAAGGAAGGGAAAGCAGGAAACTGCTCAGAGGGTTGTTTTAACTGACCTTCTTCCTCCCCGCCATTGTACTGGGATAGAAGAAAACTCTAGGGATGGGTGGACATCTTTATACACTTAAATGGAAGGGTCTAGAGAGTTACTGTAGATGTGATAAAAGAAACGCCTGTGTGTTTATCAAAGTGTGATAAAATACCTCTTCATCTGGGGACAGCTGTGCGTTGACTGGCTAGGGTTTCTTCCATGTGTTTTATACAAAAATGGAATTGATAAGCCATCTTTTACAACTTTGCCTCAAAACTGTTTGGTTCATGACGTGTGGCTTGGACTTGGATATTTTTAAAGTGACAAAGGAATTATTCAGAATAATCTTAAGATTATTACAGAAATTGGCAATACAGACTTACTGTGATTGGTTGCATGATACCTTGAATCTTAGGTTTGTAGCAGCACACCATTTTTATTACATGCCACCAAGAGAGGAAAATTCTGTGAACTAAGATCATCCATTAGGAGACAGAGCAATTTCAGAGACGTTAGAATATGGACAAATGTGCATTTGAGACTGAGCTGGGCAGGGGATGGGCTGGAAACCCTTACTGAACACTAACCAGATACCAGGCCCTATACTCAGTGCTTTACTGACCAAGAAATCGTATTACCCAGCCCGGGCGTGGTGGCACACGCTTGTAATCCCAGCATTTGGGAGGCTGAGACCGGAGGATCCGGGTTCACAGCCAGCCTCAGCTACCTAGCGAGGCACTCTGCAACTTAGTGGGTGTAGCTCAGAGGTAGAATGCCTCTGAGTTCAATCCCCAGTACTAGAAAAAAAAAATAGGGCTGGGGGTGTAGCTTGGAGGTAGAATGCCCCCGAGTTCAATCCCCAGTATTAGAAATATTACCCCACTGTATAGATGTGGAGCCCAAGGCTCTCCCAAATCAAAAGATCTGTGAAAACACAGAGGTTGAACAGACAGAAAACAGCAGAGCTAGCAAGTAGTTGTGGATCTCCCTGGCTCCACAGCTGACACCCTTACCCAGAATTGATGTTAAATGTATCCATCTTTTATGCTTTGGGCTTACAATTTTGCGTCATCTTCTTGGCTATGGTAGTATGCAGCAATTCATATGATCTTTTAATTTCCTTGGGGTCGGTTTCTAAGTAATTGTTACAAGATTTAAGTTAATGTGTTAGTCAATGATCCATTAGAAAGTTGTCTTTTTCTGTTTGGTAGTGTTCATTCAAGAAGGAAATTTGTTGAGGTTTTATGGGGAAAAAAGTACTTGCCCAAGGTCACCTTTCTGGGAAGTAGAGTGGCAAGTCTAGAATTCAGGATTTCTGTCTCTGGACACCACGGTCGTTACAATCTGTAGCTTCCCACGGTGTGTCCCTGGTGACCCACCAGCGCTGACACACTGTGAATGATCACATTCTCAGTAGTCACGACCTCTGCTGCTAAGGAATTGGCTGAGGATTTAATTTAATTCTGAAAGGGAACGCGCTCCTTTTGGGGCAGTGATGTGTCCACAGAGTTTCTCTGACTAATGTCTTTAAAAGGACCGAGGCCGATCCCGTCAGGTGATCCGTGCATCACACGGGCATTCCAGAGAGTCAAGTTGCACAATGTGCTTTTGACTTTCTCCCTCTGAGCAATTTCAGCTATGCGTGCCCACATGTCGTATCATGGAGTCATGTGTCAGCGTGGATACTCGGTTTCATTACACACTAGGACTTCTGTCTGTGTGGAAACAGGCAGGAAAGTCCAAGGTAAGTCCAATGCCAGGCCCTGGGCTGCTTACATTTCAAGTCCACTGGCATTCACTTTATTTACAGGGACTCCAAAGCCTTACATAATAGATACTGTCACTGGTTATGAGAACTTTCCTTACATAGTTCATGAACTCTCACCGTTTAGGAATGTTATACGCGTTTCCCCTTCATCTAGGAATCTGTAATATGCTGTTTGATGTCATCCCATAGTTTTTTGTTTGGGTATTTGTACTGGATTTTGAGTTTTCTCAGTTTGCCCTAGCACATTCCAATAGAGGTTAAACTCAGTGGTCCTTAGGAAACTAGCCTTCCCTTTCCCCCACCCACGAAACACACAATCAACAACAAAAATAGAGCATAAACAAACAAGCAAAAAACACCTTGAAAAAGCCAAATTTTCATGGCAGCTCTTTCCTCTACAATTCACTTTGTCATTCCCAATTTAAAAGTGTCAAGGCAAAGTCGGGTGGGGGTCTGCACCTGTAATCCCAGTACTCGGGAGGACAAGACAAGAAGATTGCAGGATTGGGGCCAGCCTGGCAGCTTAGCAAGACTTAATTTCAATATTAAAAGGGACCGTGGTGTCACTCAGTGGCAGAACACTCTACTGGTGCAGGCCCCAGTACCAAACACACACACACACACACACACACACACACACACACACACACACCATCAAGGCAAAACTTATTTCATTTTTGTGGTACTTCTTTTATTTTTTGTGGTAGGGACTGAACCCAAGGGCTTTTTATCTCTGAACTATCCCCCAGCCCTATTTATTTATTTATTTATTTATTCATTCATTCATTCAATCATTCATTCATTCATTTATTTATTAAAGAGGTTCTTGCTAGTTTGCTGAGAGTCTTACTAAGTTGCTGGGGCTGATCTCAAACCTCTTAACCTCCTGTCTCAGCCTTCCGAGTACTAGAATTATAGGTGTGCACTACCACAAAACTTATTTTAAAGTAGCTTAATGGCAACATTTTGAATGTTAGGGTCATGAATCTAACGTGTATCTTTCATCCTCTTTGGAGTAGCACACAGAGGACTGTTTGCCTAAATTCCACATTCAAGAACAACAACAACAACAAGAAAACCAGTTTTGCTTTCAAAGGAGAAGCATAGGTGTTAGCACTTTAAAATCCTATAAAATGTATATCCTATTGCCCTTTGCTTATACTGTTTATCTCAGTAGGAATATTTTATAATTTTGTGGGTTTTTTTCTATGTAAAAAATAGACACTGTCGTTACAAGGGAACGGACTGAACGAGGGGGGGAGGGAAAGAGTAGATTTTCGGTGTGGTTTCTGAATTCCTCTTGCCCGTGTGCCTGCGCCCTGCACTGTCTCACCACGACGAAAGCGACTGTCTACTGCTTCGGGGACCTGCCTTATTCTCGGCTTCCACCTCACCCACTAGGGTGCTCGGTTCTGTCCAATTGTAAGTGCGCCTGCTTCCCTACTGTACTGCCTTGCTCCACATCAGTGGAAAGTGTTTGGCTAGGTTGTTGGTTTCCCTTTGAGATAGCCGACACCACCGACGATCTGCATGTTCTCTTGCACCCTTGAAGCAATTAGGTTTAAAACAGAGTCTTAGATCTAGTTGTGGCAATTAATATGCCATGAAAGCAACATAGGATTCCATGGACTTGTACTTTTGAGACTATATAGTGTTGATTTCACTAGAAAAATATATTTATGTCAGTGTTTTAATGAATAGGTTATGGCAGGGTTATTTTTTGCAAGGATGCCCAGCATTTAAAGTTGAAATAGGTAATGAATTTAGAACTAAGTGTGTCTCAAAATCTTAAATCTCAATTCTCCAAGAGTTTTGGTGACACAAGACCTACTCAGCCGGTTCATTTGCCCTCACCATGGGATGCCACCTTTGCTGTCTGGTGGTGTCCAACTTGTGCTGAAGACCTGACACCCAGCACAGTGACATTGCAGGGGCGCTCTTGTCCCCTTTAAATAAATGAAGAGACTGACGTCCACAGAACAGTCATCTACTCAAGTTTAGAAAAAGCAGAAAGCAGCGGAGACAGGATTGGAACTAACCCTTCCAACCACTCTTTTTCTATGTTAGCAACCTGCCTCTCTTTAGGTCATTCCCCCTTTATTTTTTTTAAATTTATTTATTCTATTTTTTGCAGTACTGGGGATTGAACTCAGGGGCATTCTACCTCTGAGCTATACCCCCAGCCCTATTTTTTATTCTTTATTTTGAAACCGAGTCTCACTAAGTTGCGGAAGGCCTCACTAGGTAGCTGAGGTTGGCCTCGAACCCGGATCCTCAGGTCTCAGCCTCCCAAATGCTGGGATTACAAGCATGCGCCACCACACTCAGCTCATTTCCCCTTTAAGAAAAGATGATTTTTCATATCAATAAGGAAAAATAATATTTATTCTTAGCCCTGTGACTCTTTAAACTAGGTCTTTATTTTTTGCAATTGAGCATAAGCAGGTTGTGTTGACAAGATACTCCTTGCAAAGGGAGGTAAAGAGGCTGAGACCTGGAGTTAGAAAGTCAGGTGGTGGAGCTGCCCGTGTCCCTGGCGGCTGGGTTCTGTCCCTGCATGAGCTTCTTAGACTTGCCCTGACACAGGCTGTTCATTGTGTGATAAAGGAATTAGGTAACATGGTCTCCCCTGCTAAATTTCTATGATTGTGCATTTGGGTAAATACTTACTCTTGTTCCATCTACTGGCTGCTTATCTACTGGGCAATCTACAAACGGAATAGAAATAAGTTTTGGTTAAATGATGTGGTATGATCTATGGCCCCTGGTGGGTGTAAGAATTAACTTAAGAGTGGTCCCAGACGCCACTCCACACACCTCGGAGCATCCTTTGGTGAGACAGAGAGATCCTGGGGCTTAGGAGTATAGCCATTAAGTCTCTGTCCCAGTGGATTTTCCCTACACTTCTTTCTGGTTTTCAAAAGAACTTTAATATTGAAAACTAGGTTTGGGTTGTTGCTATAGTTTGGTTGTTAACTGTCCCTCAAAGGTTCGTGTGTTAAAAGCTTCATCCCTTGGGTGATATCATTGGAAAAGTAGTGGAAACATCGGGAAATAGAGTTTATCAAGATGTTATTGGGTCATTGGGACAAAAATGTCCCAAATAACCTACTTCCTCCAAGGAGATCCAATCTCCTACCATCTCTCCCTCTTCCCAAGACATCACTCAGTGATGAACCAATCCCTGGATTAACCCATGGATGCGGCACGAGCACTCAGGATCCACTCCCGGCCCCAAAGCCCCACCTCAGAACTGGGGGCCAAGCCCTCCACCCGGGAATCTTTGAGGGTAACTATGGATTCAAACTACAACAGAAGGAATGTTGTAAAAAACAATTGTTCAATGCAAAGGAACTCTCTCTTAAAAATGCCGAGTCAGTGAGGGTAGAGAGAGCCGGCACTTAAGAACCCAACAGTGGCCACTGATGTTACTTCACCTCTGGGTACAACCGTAAGGAAAGGCTTCAGGCTGGGGCACTTCAGGAGGCACATGCCTTGGCTTCTTCAAAATCCAAAATATAAGGAAAAAAATACTAATAGATCCAGGGGCCCAATTCACTATAAAACACTTAAGTGACTTAACCAACTGCAGTGGCTGA
The DNA here is from genome assembly GCA_004027655.1 of Graphiurus murinus. Taxonomy (NCBI): domain Eukaryota; kingdom Metazoa; phylum Chordata; class Mammalia; order Rodentia; family Gliridae; genus Graphiurus; species Graphiurus murinus. The sequence goes on along the minus strand of PVLC010041553.1, from coordinate 7,308 downwards.
CCTTATTTTGATTGTTATCCAAGCAAACTATAAAACATTGGACATTTATGACAGAATTAGAAATTTAATACTAACTAAAGAGTTGATTTTAAGGAATCTTCTATTTTTTACATGTGACAATTATGATTGTTTCTTTTAAGCTTATTTGTATGTAATTTAGAGATGCATATTAAAATATTTAGAATCATGATGATGTGATAACTAGGATTTTTTTCAAAATAGTAAAGGAAAGGGGGGAGGATGGGACAGGGGTGAACCCAGATGTACCCTGGCTTGGTAATTTTTTAGGCTGGGATGTGGATACATGAGGGCTTATTTAACCCTTGTCTATTTTGTTCAGGTTGATATTATCTGCAATCAAAGTTTTAAAGCAAAAGCATGCTATTTTATTCTCAGGGGGGAAATATTTTTACTCTTACTTTATCATCTCTTTTTTTCTGCATATCTATATTTCTCTCTCCATTTACTTTTCTTCTTAAAAAAATTCTTGCCATTTTTTTTTTCATGTTTCAGACTCATCCTTGATGATGGCAGTACAGAATAAAGAGGTCGTTTCAAGTGAGTGCATGTGGTGGAAACACAGCTCTCACCGATCTTAAAGCCAGCCAAAGAAAAGAATCATGGATGTGCCGAGAATGGTAGGGTGTGGAAGCCGTTGTCACGGATTGCCAGGAGACTTAGAAGTGGCTAGCTGAAGGACCATTTTTTTTTTCTTCCCTCCTGAGCAGCTCCCTTAAAGTTTTATACTTGCACGGAAAAGATAAATTTCCCTCTCTAATCACAAAGGGCTATTTTCTGAAAAGAGTACTCAACTGTTCAGCTTAACAAAGCTGAGAAGACCTTTATATAAAACAAAAACAATAAACAACAACAACAAAGACAATATCGAATATTCCTTTTGCTTCTGACCAAGAGCTGTCCAGTTATGATGGGAGATGATCTTCTCCAGGGATTTTGGGTCTCGCTCCCAGTCGTGAAGCTCTCGAGGCTGCAGAAGTTCAGGTCAGCTCTCGAAAAACACATCCTTCTGCCCACAGCACCCTGCGGAGTCCCACTAGCCCAACCACTGGAGTTCTAAAGAAATGGCTCTGGCTATTCTGTCTTCAGCATTCTCTACAGGGGTGGGCAGCTTTATTTGAAGGACTTTGGATGAAGTAGGGAAAATTCCATCAAGTGCCAGTTCATAGTTCTAATCAGACCAAATGATACCTGTTTCCCTATCTAAGCAGAGTTCCTCTCTCCCATCCCCTCCCCTCCCCCCCACCTTATAAAATCTGATCAGATTCTCAGATGAGTACCACTCAATCATTGTATCATATTTCAGACTCTCTGATCAAAATATAAATTATACATTTAACATGAGGAGAACTATTTTAAAGACATGTCAGTAGAGGGAATATATTTTTTTCAATATTCTGTTACCCTCTTGACTAGAATTCCATCATGTCTTCAATATGATTTTTTTTTTCCTAAAGATAAACCTTCTGTGATCTGGTCACACCGACTTTCCAGGCTTTGCCTGTTATATCCTTCTCTCCTTCAAGGGACCTTTGATGTGTTGTGCTTACATGATGTCTTGTAACAAGTTCACAAGATGCCCTTGTGAACTATTGAGTTTGGATTTTTAACTGGAAAAATAATGCCAGTATTAATTCAAATAACTTCTAAGAAATGATTTTTCTTCCTCAAATCAACAATTGAGGTTTGCAGATGGTATTATTTCAGGGATTCTCGCTAATGAACACTTAGCAATATTGATCTAGGAAACTCCCGGGATTACTTTGAACAAATCCCATCAGCTCTATAAATGGGGGAGTCAAATTAAATTTGGCACCTGCTCAAACAGCTATGGGAAATGCGTTGCTCTGTTCACCCCACAGACTTCCTAGAGCCTTGGCCAATCAGTCAAAGTATTTATCGGCCTTTCACTTCCCACTCCACACCCCAAATGAGGAGCCGAGCCTGACCTCACACAAGTAAGCATTACTAGGTCACATATCAAAGTTGCAAAAATCGGCCAGGCATGGTGGTGCACACTTGTAATCCCAATACTTGGGAGGCTGAGACCGGAGGATCCGGCTTTGCAGCCAGCCTCAGCTACTTAGTGAGGCCCTCTGCAACTTAGTGAGACCCTGTTTCAAAATAAAGAATAAAAACTAGGGCTGGGAGTGTAGATTGGAGGTAGAATGCCCCTGGGTTCAATCACCAGTACCTCAAAAAAAAAAATGTTGCAAAAATTATGTCAAAATCCATGTTCCTGAATCCTTATGTGCTAAAGGAGCATTCAGACAGTAATGAGATGCACACATGACAGAGCTTCTTAAAACTTGGTGAGTGAAACCCCAAAGCATCACTAAGACCACTGTCAACTCCTTCTTTCCTCTCCATGACAGGTGGTCAGTTTCTCCTGAAAGACATCCCATTACTAAGGGTGAGGAGGGAGGTGATCTCAGTCAACATTTTTACTGCTATAATCCAAGAAGACCCGACCACACAACTTAGAGGAAGGAAGATTGATTTGCTCGAAGTTTCTCAGAGATTCTGGGTTCAGTCCATGTGAGGCTGGGGTCTATGACACTTAGGGCATGGGAAGGAGATAGAGATAGAGATAGAGTTAGAGAGAGAGAGAGAGAGGGAGAGAGAGAGAGAGAGAAGAGGAGAGGAGAGAGAGGGGAGAGAGAGAAAAAATAGAAAGAGAAATAGGGAAAAAGAGAGGGAAAGAGAAAGAGAAGGAAAAAGAGAAAGAGGGGGAGAGAGAAAAAGAGAAATAAAGGCAAAGAGAGAGAGAAAGCGAAAAGGGGAAAGAGGGAGAGGGAAGGAGAGAGGGGAAAAGATAGAGAAAGAGAGAAGAAGAAGAAGAAGAAGAAGAAGAAGAAGAAGAAGAAGAAGAAAGAGAGAGAGAGAGAGAAGAGCTCTGCTGTCATATCATAGAAGCAGAGCGCATAGAGTGAGTGAGGCAGTAGGATATATAATCCCCAAGGCTATACCCTGGGGGACCTCTCCTTAGCAACCCAGCCCTGCTTCCAATATTGCTATCTTGTTTCTGTGAGGGTGAGTGGGACATTCTAAATCCAAACCATTGCAGAGGCAGTGAGAAGCAGAAAGGCACTGCCCATCCCCCAAAGCCAACTCATCCCTGCCATTTCCCCTGGGTCCTATTTCTCCACCCACCCCCTCCACTTGCACTTGGAGAAATGGTTTCCCTGAACTTTCAGCCAGTTCCCTCCATTGCTTTAGGTTAAATATAGGAAGTAAATCCTCCATCACGTAGACTGTGTTCATCAGCATTTTCACACCTATAATCTGAAGACTCCACCAGGTGACTTAGAGGAAGAAAGGTTTGTTTGTTCATGGTTTAGTCCCACATCAGGCCACCATAGATCTCAGGCCATGGCAGCGGCAGGAAGTGGGAGCGGGAGAGCCCGTGGGCTGTGTTCCTCACATCATGGAGGCCGGAAGCCAGAGAGCCATGGGGGAGGGGAACCATGTATGATCCCCAAGGTTGCGCCCCCAGGGACCCATGTTCTACAGTCACACCCTACGGGCTTCCGCCAACACCCAGATAAATTCATTACAATAGATGTATCCACTTCTGGAATTACAACCCTCATGACTCCAGTACATCGACTCCAAAACCAATTTATGAGCTCTTCAAGGGCCGTTCAGATCCACCTAGAGCATGGCGTGTTTATTGTGTCCTAGTGACCCTGCTTCTTAGGTGAACACTGACTGACTCGGACTCCAGATCTCTCCGCTAGAAGCCAAATTCACGTTCTACCTGGCACTGTCTCATGACCTTGGACATGACCCAGAGATTACGCAGCGGTTTGTTTGGACAACCAGTCAATTAGAAGAATCAGGGGAGTGAGTTGTCATGTGACAGTCACTCTCTAGGCACGAGGATCCAAAGATGAGTCTTCAAGAAGCCCTGGAAGAGATCCAGACATGGAAAGAGGCACGCCTGCTACCAAGTGACAGAACTAAAGATGCCGTCCTTGTCATTTGTGACAGCACCTTCCAAAGTCCTGCGATGCCTCCACTCCCTCTCTCCCAGCAGCTTAGCTCCTGTGCAGTTGACTCATAATGAACCTCACATGTATATAAATATATATTTATATTTATTTTTTTTGTGTGTGGTACTAGGGATTTATTTTGTGTGTGTGTGGTACTAGGGATTGAACCCAGGGGCATTCTACCTCCGAGCTACATCCACAGTCCTATTTTTATTCTATATTTTGAAACAAGGTCTCCCTAAGTTGCAGAGAGCCTCACTAAGTAGCTGAGGCTGGCCTTGAACCCGGATCCTCCAGTCTCAGCCTCCCAAGTACTGGGATTACAAGTGCACGCCACCACACCCGGCTCAGTTACATGTGTTTTAAGCTGTATATTTTCTCACAACTCATAAATTCTCTCTCTCTCTCTCTCTCTCTCTCTCTCTCTCTCTCTCTCTCCCACACACACACACACAAATGCATACTCACCACACACTTAAAATTCTCCTTTTTTTGTTTCATAGTAGTTTCTATTTCTTTGTCTTAAAACTCACTAGCCTTTCTTCAAAACAACTAACTGCCATTAGTCCCATCCAGTGTATTTTTTTCACCTTTCATACTGTAGTTTTCAACTCTAGAATTAAGATTCAGAGCCAGGCATGGTAGTGTGTGCCTGCAATCCCAGTACTTAGGTACTAAGATAGAAGGATAATGGATTCAAGGCAAAACTCAGCAACTTAGCAAGACCCTATCCTCTTTCAAAATAAAAAATAAAAAGGGCTGGGGGTATAGATCAGAGGTAGAGTCCTCTTGGGTTCAATCCCCAGTACAAAAAAAAAAATAGATTCGGTTCTATTTCATCTCTTCCATATATCTATTGAATGCATCAAATGCAGTTATACTGACTATATTAATGCTCCTGTCTCCTAATTCGTACATCTGTCATTTCTGGATTGCTTTCAGCTGGCAGATTTTACTGTCTTCATAGATTGTATGTTCCTGCTTTGTTGTGTTTGATTGACTGCCAGATAGTCCAAGTTTTATCTTGTTGGGTGCCATGAATTCATGCATTCATATAAATATTCTTCATCTTAGCTTTGATATATTTGAATTTTCTAGGAACCCCTTTGATCCCTCCTTTGAGGATTTGTTGGGAAGGATTAGAGTAGTCATCGGTATAGACTATTTTGCTCTACTCAGTAAAGACCCTTCCACATACTCTATCTGCAGCTCGGGATTCGGAAGTATATGGTGTAGCCCATCAGGACAGACCTTGCTCCTTGCATCGGTACTGTTGTTGATCCTTTGGACGAGTCCTTCCTAACCTTGGGTGGTTTTCTCCGGAATCAGCCGCAGATTTAAGAGGCCCTTTCCATCTCTCTGGAGTTCTTTTTCTTGGTGACCACTCCTGAGCTCTGTCTCCCCGTTCCTTCTAGTCAACCCAAAAGATCCACCAGTACTGGCCTCAGCGCTCCTTCTGAGTCTACGGCTTGGAAAAGCTCTCAGGGCAGTGAGCTGGGCGAGCGTTAGAGCTTGTCCAGGTGTTTCCCGTCTCTCAGGGAGAACTGTTTTCATTTCATGGTAGCCTGTGTTTCGACATCAATGGTTTCATACATTTTGTTCATATTTTGAATTCATGCAAGAGGGTAAGTCCAGACCTTGCCACTCCATCTTGGACAGAAACAGAAATGTCTGCCATCTATCAAATTTTGCATTAATATTTTAGACTGATTCTTACATACTCCTATTATAATTGTATAATTCAGCCCTGTAGCCCCTCCACCTCCCCAAATACACTAGATTGTGCTCTAACATGCTCATAGCAAAGCAGCTGTATATTTTGGTGGCACTGAGGGCACTTCACATGGCCCCAAAGTGGTGGGAAGGGCGTGTGTTGGAAAGCTTCTTAAAGAAGACTCAAAGAGTTACTGAAGAGTCAAGAAAGTCAAAGGTGGAGGAGGAGGAGATGGTAAGAGACAAATGGAAAGTATGGAGAACCTAGTACTGCCCTCCAAAGGAGTACTCTGTAGGAGGTAAATACATAGAGTTTATTGTTAAGAAAAGAGAAGGAAAAAGAAGAAAGAAAGAAAGGGAGGAAGGGAAGAAGAAAGAAAGAGAAAGGAAGGGAGGAAGGAAGATAGGAAAGAAGGAAGGACAAAGGATGGAGAAAGAAAGATGGAAGGAAGGAGAAAGAAAGATGGAAGGAAGGAGAAAGAAAGAGAGAGAGAGAGAGAGAGAGAGAGAGAGAGAGAGAGAGAGAGAGAGAGAGAGAGAAGGAGAGAAGAGTCAGTCAGGCATGGTCTGACATAATGATCAGGTAAAAAGGAAGATGAAGATACAGTTCCCATCAGTTCAAGGTGACCCTTCCAACTCTTGGAATTAGGAAGGTAACTTTACAGCAGCCGATGGCCACTTGAGCCTCTAATTTGTGCAATAGAAAGAAAAACAAAAGGGAAGGAAAAGGGGAAAAAATGGGAGAAAGACAAAGAAGGACAAGGAGGAAGTATTAACTACTGCAGCCTAATTTGGGTTAGACCACCGAAACTCTTACTGGAATAGGAGAATTGTTTTTCATAAGCAGTAGCATCCCTGCGGAATCTTCCCCAAGTTCTGACCAGACAAGGAGTTTGCTTCCCTTCGCCTGGCGGGTCTGCAGGTTGAGACCCCAAATGCCACCTGTCTGGGGAGGAGGGGCGGTCAGTAAGTGTTCCCTGCCCCCCCCCCCATGCTCCTGCTGCTTCTGGCCTGAGCAGAGAGACGCAGCAGCAGCAGTGGATGGGCTCCTTTCACTGCCAACCTGTACTCCTCAGCACCTTGTTATGACCTCTGTGACCGTAACAGACTTTCTTTCTTCTAGACAGATGAGTCCTTTTTGCTTTTCCGATGGTGCATTATATCATGGAGGTTGTGGGCTTCTTCCTTTTATGGAAGCAGGTTCAGAAGAGAGTGGAGGGGGCAAGCTGCAGGAGAGACCCCCCCCCCAGTGCACAATCACCTGACCCCTGTCCTGACCATTCTTCTTTGAATGCCCCTCCTCGCCTGGCATCGCAGGCCCAGAGGAGATGCAGGCACAGGGCACTCAGCCTTACAAAAAAAAAAAAAAAATCCCAGGGAGTCGCAGCGCAATAATAGGTCTTATTATTCCTTAGCATTTAATAAAGCCTGCAGTGATAGATGCTGGAAATAAAATAAGCTGCTGTGCTGTTTTTTGCAAAGCTGAAACTCAAAAGACAGACCAGAGTAGGCAAATCACGCAGATGGACAAAGGATTGCAGAAAATAGGAAGGAAGGGGATAGAGACAGATGGTCCACTCCA
>PVLC010041552.1:0-13328 GCA_004027655.1 Graphiurus murinus | reverse complement strand
TTTTAAAATCTCAAAGAAAGGATATATCACTTCTCGAAAACAAAACATTCAGAAGAGACTTGTTAAATAATATCCCTTTGCTTTAAGTGTAATGGATGATAAGAAGGTCAGGCCAAGGGACATATTATACTCATTTGTTGAGAAGAGGGGAAAAAGGTACAACATAAAATCACCACCAAGGACAAGACATGATCCAGTATCCCTGTCCTGTAACTTGATATACATGCATTTTGATAAAACTTTTAAGCTTGGAAGGGCTTTAAGGTCAGTGAATCCAATTCCTTACCTTTGAGAAGAAGAAACAGGGGGCCTGAGATGCTGACTTGCCTAAGGACACAGTGGTAGTGCCAAGCGTGACCTCCAGAAGGTCTCTCCTTTCACAATTACAGTGCATTTACATGGTGCACCACCTCCATACGTATGCCACAGAATCTAAATGAAAACCACCAACTCAACTATATCTGTTATGTGAGGTTATTATGTGACACTAAAACTACAAATTAGAATAAACATTCTTTTATTGCATTTCATACTCATCAAGTTTTCCTTAAATATTGTTTTCTGAGCAATGAAAAAAATCGAACAAAGCTTTTATGCACTCTATAAATATTTTATTACAAAGGCTAAGCATTTTACCATTGGCACAAATGAACAGTGCATATATATGTTAGTCCATTTTCCTATACTGTTTGGAAGTTTTACTATTCTAAGCAGAAGTATAATACAAATGAAATATCGCTCAACTTTTGCCAGGGCAGCAAATAGAGGAAAATACAAATTCTAGTTACTTAGTCTGCAGGTCACTGTGGCCCAGGAGCAAGTAGAGCTACTTTCAAAAAACATATTCCACTAAAATAGTATTTTCACAATTTGGTGACCAGCAAGTAAAGAGTAGACCAAACATATGACTATTTCACTCCCATGAGTACAATGAATGAGTTTTGGTTTGGGTTTTTTGTTGTGTGTGTTTGTTTTTTAAGACACAAATGGAATCAAAGAAACAGGAAAAATTCTTGATTTACACAGAAAAAAAACTAACAAAAAATCTAGAGACATTTTGGGAAAATGAAACATTTTTTGTTTATATAAGTTAGGTAAAACAACACAGCCAATTTCTCTTAAGGTTCTCAAAAAAAAACAAACCTTAATTGTCTAAATGGTTTGGGGGCGCAATCAATTTCTTTTGGCAATGACTGAGAAAAATAAACAATGAGACTATTGGCAGAGACAGAATTTGAGTCCCAGACAATTACTTTACAACAAACTAAAGGAGTTGCTTGCATCACCAATCAAGAGTTCTGGGGAACAGTTTTTAAATGGAGTTTTATCTCCTTTCTCCCACAAAAGTTGCTTAATCAAAAAACAAAGTTTAATTTTCTTTCAACAGCTTAACAAGCCAACATCCAAAGAATAAGTTATTAATAGAAAGACAATATGCCTGGTAGAATTTTAGAGCTCTAAGACATTATTTCAATTAATAGCCACTGTGCCTACAATAATTCACTAAATTACTAAAACCAAAATGTCCACAATTACAACACTACTACTGCAATTTCAAAACACAATATTCAGCTGGGCATGGTGTTACATGCTTGTAATCCCAGTACTTGGGAGGCTGAAACAGGAGGATGGCAGGTTAGCAGCCAGTCTCAGCTACTTAGTGAGGACCTCTGCAATTTAGTGAGACCCTGTTTCAAAAATAAAGAATAAAAAATAGGGCTGGGGTGTAGCTCAGAGGTAGAATGCCCCTGGTTCAATCCCCAGTACTGCAAAACAAACAACAACAACAAAAACCTATATAACCATATTTACTCATTTATTTATTTATTTATTTATTTGAGGGTATTAAGGATTGAATCTAGGAACATTCTATCTCCAAGCTACACTACTTCAGCCCCTTTTTATTTTTTATTTTGAAACAGAGTCTTGCTAAGTTGCTGAAGCTGTCCTCAAACCTGTGATCCTCTAGTCTCAGCCTCCCAAGTACTGGAATTAGAGGCATGTACCGTCATGCCTAGCTTCAAAATATGGTATTCTAGGCAAAAAAAATTATAGGTTGGGTCAAAACGGCAAGAGTCTTTAGAAAAACCCCAGCTTCTAAAGAATCCCAAGCAATCAAAAAGCTAGTAAATGAATGATATTTCAAAATCTTCATTCTAAACCCTCCCTTATAAATTTATTCTAATATTCTACATAATATTATGTTCATTATTATTGAAGTATTCTTGGAATTTACTCCAACAGTATAGATACAATGGTATAAATACAATTTTCTCCAACAGTATAAATGACATCATGATGAAAAGCATTATAGGAAGTTAGTATAGCTAATTCATTCATTTTCATAGATAATCAAGAGTTAAACTTTCAGTAATGAGTAAGTCAGACTTTCTGAGAATTCATAATACCCAAACTTCGGCAAAAAGTACCAAATACAACTTGGTGGAAACTGGAAAACTATGGTATATTGGTTTTGATTTGTTCTTTTTACCTAAAATACTTTTATTTCATATTAATGTTAATATTACTCACGCAAAGTATATTATTTTAAGTTGCTACAATTATCTTTGAAAATAACACATACAGAGAAAATGATCTCTATGAAATGTTACTGTAGGAAAACACCAAACTTTTCCATGTATTTTCAGAGTACTAAAATGACACTTCCAAAAGTGTACCAGTTAATATTTATTTCTCTAATATTCCTTATCAATTTTATAGTCTTCAGGAAGCTTTCACAAATGAAAATCACCTATCCTATTGGAAGAAAGGCCAAGTTAGTAAGAACAAGGGAATTTAAAAACAGTAGAAAGTAGTCAATAAAGCCAGGCGTGGTGGCGCATACTTGTAATCCCAGAATTTAGGAGGCTGAGATAGAATAGGAGGCTGAGATAGGAGGATTGCAGGTGTGTGGCTAGCCTCAGCAACTTGTGAGGCCCTCTGTAACTTAATGAGACCCTGTTTCAAAATCAAGAATAAAAAATCAAACTGGGGGTAGAGTTCAGAGGTAGAATGCCCCTGGGTTCAATCCCCAGTACCACAAAGAAAAAAGAAAGTAGCCAATAAAATTTTAATTTTTAATTTTACATTTATAACTGTGACTCTGAATTTAACTTAATTCCCCTCTCTCCAGCAACATAATAAATTCTAAACTACAACTTTAAAAAATGAGGGGTGTACCTTACTCATTACTTTGCTGGTGCTAGTCCTGACTCAAATCCATGCCATAATCGCCCTAGGTTAAAAGTATTCTAGTCATTGAAATGATCAGCAACAGGCTATATTTGGTTTTAGGATAGGAGAAGAACCAGGCCAAGGCCTGACCTCAACAACCAGGCCCCAGAATGCTACTCATCCTTTTATTCATCTGAGACCCTTTCAGTTATAATTAGCTCAGTAATCTGCACTGGCTAGCTGCCATCTACCAAACAGGAATCACCAAGAGTCACAAAGAGCTTTCCAACAAATGGGAAAGTTTAACAGGCTTTGAATAGTTTTTAAGTGACACAAAGGTATTTAAATGGCTTTCCCTAAAATATAACAAAATACTTAAATTTAAGAATGGACATTTTTACAGAACTTAGATAACAGCATTTTTAAACAGTTTTAAAAAATGCCTTTAATATTACAGTTATAAGTACATAAAATGGCATTACCTGGCTAGACAACAATAATTTCTTCACTATTTATAAGTTTTGAAACATTTAGAGAGCTCCCAGAACTTTCTTTCTTTTTTTTTTTTTTCTTTTTTTGCAGTACTAAGGATTGAACCCAAGGGCATTCAACCTCTGAGCTATACCCCCAGTCCTATTTTTTACTCTTTATTTTGAAACAGGGTCTCACTAAGTTGGGGAGGGCCTCATTAAGTAGTTGAGCCTGGCCACGAACCCTGATCCTCTGGTCTCAGCCTCCCAACTACTGGGATTACAAGTGTGCGCCACCATGCCCAGGTTCCCAGAACTTTTTAAAAGCAAAATTATAGCTGGGTATGGTGACATATGCCTATAATCCTAGTACCAGAGAGGCTGAGAGAGGAGGATCAAAAACTTGAGGCCAGCCTGGGCAACTTAGCAAGACTGTGTCTCAAAATAAAAAATAAAAAGGGCTGGGGGTATAGCTCAGTGGTAGAGGGCCCCTGGGTTCAATCCCCTGTACCACAAAAGGGGGGGAGCAATATTGTAAATAGCACCCAAACCTGCCAAAAAGCTACAACTAGTGACGACCTCTAGCACCCCCAAACATGACAAGTTGGGAAAGAGTGCGCACATTTATTTAGAATAACTGGAGGCCTTGCAACAATCCCTGGGGTAAAGAAAACCAAAGCTGGAGAAGAAATTTCACAAGTAAGCAGAAGGTGACCTGAAGGTAGAATACCCCAACTAGGAATTATACTGCAGATCCAATAAAGAAGAGTACTTCCTATGAAAAAGAACCTTAAGCATCTTAGGAATACAAAGTTAGGGATATGTCCAAAGAACCTAAACCTTCTTTTAGCCAAAGAATATATACTGAGAACGCTCCTGTCAATATTAAGAATCTTTATTAACTAAACATTTACAACTAACAGCTTATGGTCAAAGTGCTTAAGGATGGAGATCCCCAGCTTTTCCATAAAGTACATTATTTAGATTCAGAGAAAGAGACTTGAGCCAAGTGTAGCAACCCCATATTCTATGACATTCAAAAACACCTATACATGAGACACAGGTAATAATACCCAGATCTGCTAAACTTTAAGTGCCCACCCTAAGGGACATACTAGAAATTTCAATACAATGCACTGAACATAGTAAGCACTCAAAAATATTTTTTTGAGAGGACTGAAATAAAAACTGCCACCAATTTGTCCAAGCTTTACCTTGCCCTAACCTACCCTTAAACCCTGGCACTATATATACATACACATATACGTTCAACTCCCGATTACCCAGACCTGAACACCGAATCTGAAGTAGAAAAATGAAGAATGGTCATACCTGCCTTATTATCTATTTCTACTGATGACATGTGGTTATACTTCTGGTAGCAATACTATCTGAAAGATCTTTTTTTTTAGGGAAAAAAAAAAAAGAATATAACGGCCACCTAATATGTGCCTAGCACATTCACACAATTCATCTCATTTTGCCTTCTCAATAACATTGAGGCATAAATATTAATAACTCCATTTACTTATTTATTTACGTATTTATTTTTTGTAGTAAGGTTAAACCCAGGGGTGTTCCACCTCTGAGCTACACTCCCAGCCCTATTTTATTTTGAAACAGGGTTTCACTAAGTTGTAGAGGAACTAGCTAAGCTGCTGAGGCTTGGCTTGAACCTGAGATCCTCCTGTCTCAGCCTCCCAAGTACTGGGATTACAGGCATGCACCAATACATATAGGTTTGGTTTTGATGCTAGAGATTCAACCTTGGGCAAAATAAGCATGTGCTCTATCACTGAGCTATATTCCCAGTCCAAACCCCAATTTTTAGGTAGAAACAGGTTCTGAGAAGTTCTTAAGACCACCTGTTAGTAATAGGACTCAAGTCCATATCCCTCCATCTTTCTCAACATTTATGTAATCTACAAAGTGTTATAAAAACCACAACCCAAAATATAAACTAACCTACTAGAAAGTACATGGAAAGTGCTGGGTTGTGGGTTTCTCATATGTTGCCTATGACAAATTCTTTTAGAGCATCCACTACTTAGAAGACACTATTTCGAGGATATAATACTATCTTTGCCCCCAGAAAATGACAGCCTATTTGGTGAAACAGGCTATTTCTATAATTTTTAATGTATGAAGCAACAGAGGTATTGAAAGGGTACCAAGGTTTTAGATATATATAAATTTCAGTGCTTCATTCTAGCCATGAACTGTCTTAAGGCACTTAACTTTGCTCAGCTGTAAAGTCATGATAAAAATTGGGCTCTTAAAAAGCTTAAATGAGGCAATGTATGAAAATTGCCTAACATTCATTAACTCTCCTAACATTAACTCTTTCCCCTATGCAGAAGCATGAGATAAGTACCAATATATGGAAATGTAAATTCTATAGCAAAAAAAAATCAATATCAAAATCAAAGATTTTGATTTGCTTAAAAAAAAGAATCAAAAACAAAAATCTCAACCCTTACACTTGAAAATGATGTATGGAGCCTGTTGTGTAATTAACCAATCAGATTTATTACTTGTAACAGCAGCTGAAGCAGGGCGTGGTGGCGCACACTTATAATCCCAGCATTTGGGAGGCTGAGACTGGAGGATCCAGGTTCGTGGGCAGCCTCAGCTACCAAGTGAGGCCCTCCACAACTTAGGGAGACCCTGTTTCAAAATAAAGAATACAAAATAGGGCTGGGGGTATAGCTCAGAGGTAGAATGCCCCTGAGTTCAATCCCCAGTACCGAAAAAAAAAAACAGCAGCTGAGTTAAACATATAGAGGGATCATACTTGGAAGTACAAATTTTACAGTGATAAACAGGAGCACAATCACATTAAAAAGGTATTTGGGGGCTGGGTGCAATAGTGCATGCCTATAATCCCAGCAATTCAGGAAGCTGCGGCAGGAGGGTCACAAGTCTGAAACCAACCTGGGCAATTTAAAGAGACCTGTCTCAAAATAAAAAATAAAAAGGGCTGGGGGTGTAGCTCTGTGACAGAGTATTGGGGTGTCACTTTTCTGTGAAAAACTGCCAGTTTAGAAGGAAAACTAATTAAAAAGTAGATTGCAACTAAATGAAATGTGGTATCTTGAACTGAATCATGGAACAGTAATCTGAATAAAGTTTATAGTTAATAGTAATGCACCTATATTAATTTCTTAGTTTTGACAAATTACAACTTTTCTATTAATATAGAAGTATTCCAAAATAAAAAGTTCATCTTAAAAAAAAAAAAAAAAGAAAAAGAAGTGAGCAGCTGGACACGGTGGAGAATGCCTGTAATCCCAGCACTTGGGAGCATGCGAAAGGAAGGGCCACCAATTTGGGACCACAGACTGGTAAATTGGCAAGAACTTGTTTCAAAATAAAAAGGGCTGAGGGCTGGAGTGAGGGTAGCTCAATGGTAGAATGCCCTTGGATCCAACACACATTGGATGGCAGATTAATGACAGATAGGCACAGCCATTCTTAGGTATTGCTACTTGATTTGGAACCTCCTGAGGATAGTTATCCTTAATTGCAAAGGCTGTTAATGTGCACCAATTTGCAAGATATTCTAAAACATGACTATATAGAATATCTTGAATTCAATAATATTCCTAATCCTAACTTTTAAAGAAAAACGACTTATGTACTCTTCCTTAGCTCTGTGTGTGTGTGTGTGTGTGTGTGTGTGTGTGTGTGTGAGAGAGAGAGAGAGAGAGAGAGAGAGAGAGAGAGCGCGCGCGCGCACCAGCCCTTTTTATTTTTTATTTTGAAACAAGGTCTCACTAGGTTGCTGCAAGTCTCACTAAATTGTTGAGGCTGGTCTAGAACCTGTGATTCTCCTGTCTCAGTCTCCCAAGTACTAGGATTACAGGCATGTGCCACTATGCCTAGCTTCCCTAGCACATTCTTGAAAATTACTGGCTTTATGGTATTGAATACTGTAACAAAACCAGTTAAATTTCTAAGTTATGTCTGCATTTTTTAATTTTTTTTTTTTTTTTTTTTTTGGCAGTACTGGGGATTGAACCCAGGAGCATTCTACCTGCGAGCTACATCCCCAGTCCTATTTTTTATTCTTTATTTCTGAAACAGGGTCTCACTAAATTGCGCCAGCTGAGGCTGGCAAACCCAGATCCTCCTGTCTCAGCCTCCCAAGTACTGGGATTACAAGCGAGCACCACCACACCTGGCTAGCATTTTTAATCCTGAATAAGACATTTATTTAATCAGAATACATGAAGCACCTCTTACCACATATAAGGTATAACATGAATTTGAAAGTCTAATGACATGCAACATTTCTGAGTTTAGTGCTAAAGGCAGCCACAGGGTCTCATCTGTTTCCATAATAACACAGGCAGTTGATTCTATTAATCTATTGTCCAAAACTTAAAGAAGAGTTAATAAAGTAATGTAGAACTCACTAGGGCATTTTTATTCCCAGGGCCATATGATGGGCAATACTAACATAACTTTTTTAATAAAGTAAATCTACATTTATTAAGAATCACACATTAAGTGGTTGCGAACTTTACTAGCTGGTGTTGTGTTCGGCAAGATGGCTGATGCTTTCACAAGCTGGGGTTTGCAAGGAAAGGGTTTACTTACATACCAGAAGGCAAATCCTTTGCTATAAATTGATGACAGAGGTTCAAGCAGCACCAATTCCCATGTGTATACTATACACACACATTCATATGCACATGCAGTGTTACTGCTTAGCTCAGCTGATGGGCATTCTCTAATGCTTTTTAAATACACGTGTGGAATTTAGAGGACAATTTTCAAATTTCAAAGACATCTTAATAATCTTTTCATATTTCAGAGGAGGAAAAAATAAACACAGCAATGCAGCAAAGTCATTTCTCCAGCTGAAATGACCTCCAGCTTCTACGGACTACTCCCGGTTTCGCAATAAATGAATCTGAGACTCAAACCACGTACACGCAAACAGAGTAGAAACAGAACACTAAGGCTTCGTCAACAGTCCTGGCAAACCCGCCTGCCGTCCCCAGCCCTCCACATTCTCTTTCCCGTCCGCCCCCCCGACCCCCACAAACACATACAGGTACCTTGACACCAACCACGAAAAGAGAACAGCAGTCAAAATCCTGTTTTAATATTCACTTACAGACACAATCCGGGGAGCCAGAGTACAACCAACCTGATTTTAGAGAGGCAGAACTAAACCCAAGGAACAGGGGCATATATTACACGTATCTGAACCGCCAACCCAGAGGTAACTCAAAGCAGCTCAGATGTCAATTTAACCAAAAGGGTTTCGCAAATGCCATCTCAAAAGAACTATCCCACTTCCAAACCACCCACCAACCTCTCCACTGTTAGTACCCAAATTCGAACTCGGGAAATAAGAAACAAATCTTACCTTGTACAAATCTCGACATTTTGGGGGTTTATTAAAGATATTCTGGCTTAAATATTTTTTTATTTTTAATTCCTAGAGGAGTCACGGTACAGAGCAGTTCTCTCTTCTTCCCCTGCCTTAATAACCGACGTGTTCTTTCTCTTCCTATGTTAGGTACTTAAGGGAGTATTCATTCAAAGCGATTAAAAACAAAAAACAAAAAAAAACCTTCCCCAATTCTAAACGACGAAAACTTGGTGTGAGACTGAGTCCGCTTGGAGAACTCCTGGCTACACCGTGCTCCCGACACAAATGAGGGCCAGCTGGAGACTCCCGGAAAAGGTACAAACCGCACGAACTTAAATTTCATCAATGAAAGAGGCGGACCTACGGCGGCTATTTCACCGCCCCTCGGTCTCCACGCCCTCTGGAGCTGGACTGCAGCTGGCTCCAAGGGCCGCACCCCGGCTGCCCCCTCCCCAGAGCCCGCGTCCAGCCTCGGGCTGGTCCGGGGAAAAGCTCGGCCAACTGCGGCTCCGGCCCCAGCGGGGTCAGGGAGGCGCGTGGGGCTGGCGGGGGGAGGGGGCGCAGCCGATTTTACTCAAAGCCCATAAATATCCCGGGACTAGAGGGGCGCTACGAATTCCGCACTCGGGCGGGCCCACGGGCTGGGGCCTCCAGCCTTCTCTCGGGGAGCGCCGAGCCCGGCCGCAGGTTTTTTCGGGAGGGGCCAAAGGCTACGTCCTCGGCCGCCCCCCAACACTGCGAGACCCCCGGCACTCGGTGCCCGCGCTTCGCGCTCCCCGGGAAGGGCCCCGACCTTCCGCGTGCACGTTCTCCTCCCTCCAGCACGGCTCTCTTCCAACTCCCAAATTCGGCCTCCCCGACCACAGAGCCGATGAGGAATCGGGTTCTACATCACAGGGAAATATACACCCCCAGGGGTCGCCAGAAGCCCGACCCCGCCCCTCCGCAGGCCGCCGAGACCCACCTTCCTGTCTTCCTTTAACAGCTGGGAAATTGGGGGTGTTTATGGCGCCCCGGGAAGAAGGCTCGCAGGCTGAGAGAATGTCGCCCCTGAGGCACCCTTCTCTCTCCCCCTCTTCCCTCATACATGCACACCTGGAGCCGTTGGCCAGCAGTCGCAGCCCAGCTGCTGACCCCCTCTGCCCACCAGTCTGCCGGCTCCCGACACCCAAAACCCCCACTTTCTCCCAAACACTTCCCCTCCCCCTCCATTCGGAGCGGCCCCCCCCCCTCAATGCGGAAATGTCCCTGCCGCGCAGACCGACAGTTGCAGCCACCAGTCAGGAGCCGAGGTTAACGTAGGGCCTGGCCAATGAGAGGTGCGGAGGTGGCAGGGGGCGGGGCGTTGCGACTGGAGGGAGCCCGACGGAGGCGGGCGCTCCAGACAAACGCGGGAATCCTGCGCGTGGGAGCCTCACCTGCGGCGCTGGGGGCGGAGGCGCTTCCAGCCGTCTGCGATACCTCAGCCAGGGGAGATTCTGGGTGCAAGTGGTTATTTTTGTAGTCAGTAAAAATGTTCCCCCTTACCAGAGATTGAAGAACCCTTGGAGGTCCGAGGCAACTCTCCACAGCAGCTTCCCCGACAAGCCCAGGCCCTTCTGCTCACCACCTCTGGCTTGAGGAGGGTGAGGATGTGTTCAGAAGCAAGCGAGCAGTGGATGTGTGTGGCCTACTACCTAGCGGCAGGATTAGGAGGATGTCGAAGAGAGTACCAAACGAAAGCTCCCGCAACAGACTCATAGGCCTTTACTTTTCTGATACTGTGGAAAGGGCTTACGTTACCACTAAAGAGATGCTTTCCTTTGGATAGATTCCTGAAGTCCTCTAAGGAAAGAGGATGTTAAATCCTATAGACTAGCCTGGAGACTGTGATAGGGCGTGCCAAATCACACCTGGTATTGCCAACCTCACCTGCATGTATACTCAATATGCTCGTATGCGGATGTATCTCAGACTTAACGTTTACACTTCATGCTGCAAACACCTTGCATAGAGACAGATGAATTGTCAGTGCCCTTTTTTTTTTTTTTTTTGGCGGTACTGGGGATTGAACTCAGGGGCATTCTACCTCCGAGCTGTACCCCCAGCCCTATTTTGTATTCTTGATTTTGAAACAGGGTCTCACTAAATTGCGGAGTGTCTCCCTAGGTAGCTGAGGCTGGCCGCGAACCCGGATACTCAGGTCTCAGCCTCCCGAATGCTGGGATTACAAGCATGTGCCACCACGCTTGGCTCAGTGCCCTTTCTTAATTGTCTCCAATAAATCAAGTCCTTCCAGAGGAGTCTGAGACTTTGGGAAATATACAACCAAGGTAAAGTGAGAAGTGTTTTTTTTTTTTTTTAATTGGTACTGAAGGTTGAACCCAGAGGCACTCTACCTCCAAGCTATACCCCTAACCATATTTTATTTTGTATTTTTGAAACAAGGTCTTGCTAAATTGTTGAGGCTGGCCTCAATCCTACTGTCTCAGCCTCCCAAGTATTGGAATTACAGGCCTGTATCACCATGCCAGGCCAGGTGAGAATTTTTAAGTGACTCATTCTCTAAACAAAGTGGCTTTAATTTTTTTAGTCCACATATTCATATGGAAATGTTATTCAAACGACACCAAAAGGCTAGTTATCAGTTGTGGAAAATGACAATCTCTACTGCTTTTTATGTGGAATTCAAAAAGATTACACCCCGAATTTATCATCTAGAAAATAAAATTATATAAAATTTCCCCCAAATAAAACCAAAAAAGTATCTAAAATTCAGATGTCTACAACTTAATAACAGCTTTTTTTTTTTTTGCGGTACTGGGGATTGAACTCAGGGGCATTCTACCTCCGAGCTACACCCCCAGCCCTATTTTTTATTCTTTATTTTGAAACCGAGTCTCACTAAGTTGCAGAGTGCCTCACTAGGTAGCTGAGGCTGCCTGAGAACCCGGATCCTCTGGTCTCAGCCTCCGGAATGTTGGGATTACAAGTGTGCGCCACCACGCCCGGCTTTTAATAACAGCTTTTGGAGACTGGAATTTTTACTCAGTATCTCTCCATCCTTTGTGAGTAGTAGAGAAATTGTTCCCACACTGAATGATCTGTGTTTATCAATCAGCATTAGCACCAAAATAAAATACCACCAAAGATTTGGGGCCTTTGAGGGTTACTTAGCCTGCAAAAAATAAAGACCAGTGAAGTCTTTAAGTATACAAGGTTTATTAGAAGAAAGAATAGCCAGTTATTTTTCTACCTTCACAAACAAGGGAAAGGAAATGCGTTTCATCTGCAACAGAAGCATTTGGTAATTCCTAAGAACTGGTTAATGATTTATGAGTGATTCACTACTGAGATATTGTACCAAAGAATGTTGTACATCTAGTACCCCAAGAAATCCCCCAAAAAGTAACTACCCATTTTCAGTGATTAGATCTATAACCACTCAGAGAAGTAGTACTTTAGAAGCCAAATTCCCAAATATTATTTTCAAATAGTGCCCCACATATGGAATTTCTTTGTACTTAAATTTAAATTTTAAACCCTCAGACCCCATTGTAAAAGAGCTCCCCACTCTTTCAGAGCCATTAAGAAATACTTCAGTCGATGATCATGAGTGGATAGGGAAGAAAGATCAGTTCTTCAGACCAGGGAGCCATGACCCACTTAAAAGGCATTACCTATTTCTTTCTACATTTCAGCTCTTAAAAAATTGCCTTCTTTATGTTTCTGTGCATGATTTTAATTATTTTTCATATATATTATAGTATCCCTTGAGGGTACATAACGTTGATTATATGTAATATAGCTGTATCATTGGAAATCTATAATATGGATAGATTTACAGATTAAACTTTGCAGAAACTTTGGGTGGGGGATCTAAAGGAGGATAAAGATGGGTTGGAAAGGAGTGTGAATCTGGATGAGTTAGAATGGGACAGATCACAAATTGAAAAGAAGCCAATTTTTTCTCTGGTACAATATGTTACCATTCAAGAATGATATAATTTCTACCTCTAATTTTCTTCATTCTTTCTTTTTACTACCCAGTAGAAACATGAGAAAAGTCCGTTTGGTATAACCAGTCCAGTGTTCTGGGATGTTTAACAACCTTGCCATATCTTTTTCCTTTTCTCTAGACAGGAACTTTCAGTAACAAGGAAACAGTCTCTGCTATCCTCTTTCTCTTCTGCTATCCTCTTTCTTTTTTTTTTTTTTTTTTTTTTTTTTTTTTTTTTTTTTTTTTTTTTTTTTTTTTTTTTTTTTTTTTTTTTTTTTTTTTTTTTTTTTTTTTTTTTTTTTTTTTTTTTTTTTTTTTT
>PVLC010041551.1:0-13332 GCA_004027655.1 Graphiurus murinus | reverse complement strand
TTTTTTTTTTTTTTTTTTTTTTTTTTTTTTTTTTTTTTTTTTTTTTGCATTACTGGGGAGTGAACTCGGGGCATTCTACCTCCGAGCTATACCCCCAGCCCTATTTCTTATTCTTTTATTTTGAAACAGGGTCTCACTAAGTTGTGGAATGCCTCACTAAGTAGCTGAGGCTGGCCAAGAACCTGGATCCTCTGGTCTCAGCCTCCCAAAAGCTGGGATTAATTACAAGCGTGCACCACCACACCCAGCTTAGTATAGGGTTTCTAACTTGCACATTTGTGAAATGCTTTATTTCTTAGTCTGATGGTTCCTCATTCATATTGGTATTTTTTTCCACTGAGAAATCCTGAAAATAGCGACACCCTACTAGCAATAAGCACACCTACTGTTCGGGTCTTTTTTTTTTTTTTTCAAATCGAGGTGAAATTTACACAAAATACTAACCACTTCAAAGTGAATTTACTACACTCACAATGTTCTGCCACCGATGCCTTTATCTATTTCCCAAACATTTTTATTACCTCCCAAAGAAAACCTCATACCCATTAAGCAGTCACTTCCTATTCTTTCCACCTCTGTCCCAGACATCCACAAATTTGCTTTCTAGTTGTATGGAAATTTTTTTTTTTTTGCGGTACTGGGGATTGAACTCAGGGGCATTCTACCTCCGAGCTATACCTCCAGCCCTATTTTTTATTCTTTTTTTTGAAACAGGGTCTCACTAAGTTGCAGAGTGCCTCACTAGGTAGCTGAGGCTGGCCGCAAACCCGGGTCCTCTGGTCTCAGCCTCCCAAATGCTGGGATTACAAGCGTGTGCTACCACGCTCAACTGAAAAAAAAAAAAAAATTGTGGGGCATGTTGGCACACACTTGTAATCCCTGTACTTGGGAGACTGAGACAGGAGGATTGCAGATTCGCAGCTATCCTCAGGTATTTAGTGAGGCCGTCTGCAACTTAACAAAACCCTGTTTCACAATAAAGAACAAAAAATAGGGCTGGGAGCTGGGCATGGTGGCACATGCTTGTAACCCCAGTACTTGGGAGGCTGAGACTGGAGGATCTGGGTTCGAAGACAGCCTCAGTTACTTAGTGAGGCCCTCCGCAACTTAGTGAGACCCTGTTTCCAAATAAAGAATAAAAAAATAGGGCTGGGGGTATAGCTCGGAGGTAGAATGCCCCTGAGTTCAATCCCCAGTACCGCAAAAAAAAAAAAAAAAAAAAAAAAAAATAGGACTGGGGATGTAGCTCAGAGGTAAATGCCCCTGAGTTCCATCCCCAGTACCACACACACACACACACAAAATAGGGCTGAGAATGGGAACCGGGTGTGGTAGTGCATGCTTGTAATCCCAGTACTTGGGAGGCTGAGACAAGGAAGATCGCACGTTCAAGGACAGCCTCAGCAATTAGTGAGACTCTCAGCAACCTAGGGAGACCCTGTTTCCAAAAAAGAAATAAAATCGGATTGGGTGTGTAGCTGGAAGGTAGAATGCCCCTGGCTTCAATCTCCTGTAAAACACACACACACACACACACACACACACACACACACACACACACACGCACACACACACACCAGGTGTGGTGGCACATGTTTGTAATCCTAGTACTTGAGAGGCTGAGACAGGAGGATCACAGATTCATAGCCAGCCTCAGCTACTTAGTCAGGTCTTCTGCAACTTAATGAGACCCTGTTTCAAAATAAAGAATAAACTGGGTGTGGTGGCACACACTTGTAATCCCAGCACTTGGGAGGCTGAGATAGGAGGATCCGGATTTGCAGCCAGCCTCAGCTACTTAGCGAGGCTCTCTGCAACTTAGTGAGACCCTGTTTCCAAATAAAGAATAAAAATAGAGAGCCGGGCGTGGTGGCGCACGCTTGTAATCCCAGCGTTCGGGAGGCTGAGACCGGAGGATCCGGGTTCGCGGCCAGCCTCAGCTACCTAGTGAGGCACTCCGCAACTTAGTGAGACCTGGTTTCAAAATAAAGAATACAAAATAGGGCTGGGGGTATAGCTCGGAGGTAGAACGCCCCTGAGTTCAATCCCCAGTACCGCAAAAAAAAAAAAAAAGAATAAAAATAGGGCTGGGGTATAGCTCAGAGATAGAATGCCCCCTGGGTTCAACCCCCAGTACTGCAAAAACAACAAAACTCTAAAATTAAATTAAACTTAATTTAAAAAAAATTAAAAAGTCTTCCTTGAGTATCTTGGCTTCTCAGGCTGGAAGTGCTGGAGCGGCCCTGGGGCCATTCCTCCCCTACTACTAGGCCTGCCCTAGGAATGGGGTGAGGGAGCTCTCTGCCTCTGAATTCCTTGGGAACACAATCTGTTTCCTTGAGGCCTTGCCAAAGCTGCAGCAGCGGGCAGCACTGCTTCTCACTGCAGAGCGGGGGATCTGCATTGCTGAGAGCTGAGAGTGGCAGCTGGGGCAGCAGCGCTTGGCTTCCCTGAAGGACCTTGGGTTCCCTACAGGGCAGGCTCTGAAGTCGGAGAAGGGGCTGAGACCTGGGTCAGGTGAGGAACTCCAAGGAGAGCAGAGCAGAGGCTGGGTCCACTTATTCCTTCCATACATTGTTGCCAACCACCTGCAGTGTGCCAGGGCTGAGGATGTAACAGTAAGCCAACCCCAAATCCTGCTTTAATGCAGTAGGATAGGTATAACAGCAACAACAATAATTACCATAATGATGGCTAGTTTTTAAAGTGTTTTACATTTGGAGAAAAGGAAACAATAATTGCAGGTATTTGGTATTATTATTATTAGTAGTAGTATTTTGAGTAATGGTAATTGAATTCAGGAATATTCTACATGAGCTATGCCCCCAACCTTATTTATTTATTTATTATTTATTTTGTGGTACTGGATTGAACCCAGGAGGGCATTTTACCTCTGAGCTACATTTCCAGCCCTTTGTGTGTGTGTGTGTGTGTGTGTGTGTGTGTGTGTGTGTGTGTGTGTGTGTGTCTGTGGTACTGGGGATTGAACCCAGGAGCATTCTACCTCTGAGCTACATCCCCAGCCCTATTTTATTTATTTATTATTTATTTATTTTTTTCGGTATTGGGGATTGAACTCAGAGGCATTCTACCTCCGAGCTATACCCCCAGCCCTATTTTTTATTCTTTATTTTGAGACAGGGTCTCCCTAAGTTGCGAAGGGCCTCACTAGGTAGCTGAGGCTGGCCTCAAGCCCAGATCCTCTGGTCTCAGCCTCCCAAATGCTGGGATTACAAGCGTACACCACCACGCCCAGCTTCCTATTTTTTATTCTTTATTTTGAAACAGGGTCTCACTAAGTTGCAGAGAGCCTCACTAAGTAGCTGAGGCTGGCTGTGAACCCGGATCCTCTGGTCTCAGCTTCCCAAATGCTGGGATTACAAGCGAGCGCCACCACGCCTGGCTATTTATTTATTTATTGCTGGGGATTGAACCAAGGGTATTCTACCTCTGAGCTACACCCTCAGTCCTAGTTTTTATTCTTTATTTTGAAACAAGGGCTCACTAAGTTGCAGAGGGTCTCACTAAGTAGCTGAGGCTGGCCGTGAACCCGGATCCTCTGGTCTCAGCCTCCCAAGTACTGGGATTACAAGCGTGGCCACCATGCCTGGCTTTTATTCTTTATTTTGAAACAAGGTCTCACTAAGTTGCAGAGGGCTTCACAAAATAGCTGATGCTGTCTGTGAACCTGTGATCCTCCTGTCTCAGCCTCTCAAGTACTGGGATTACAGGTGTTCACCACCACGCCTGGCTACCAGCCTTTTTAAAATTTTTTGTTTGGAAACTGAGTCTCACTAAATTGCTGACAGCCTCACTATGTTGCTGAAGCTGTCCTTGAACTTGTGATTCTCTTCTTTCAGGCTCCCAAGTACTGGAATTACAGGTGTGCACCCTCCCCATCATTTGATGCTTTTATTAACCCATTCTACAGATGGAGACCGGGAGACACGTAGACTGGCCAAGGTTACAAAGAGTTAAGAGTAGTGGGGCCCCCTCATCTTCATTAAGATTGACTTTAAGGACATTTGTGCTACTTGTTTTTTATTTTTATTTATTTATTTATTTATTTATTTCTGGTACTGGGGATTGAACCCAGGAGCATTCTACCTCTGAGCTACCCCCAGTCCTATTTTTTATTCTTTATTTTGAAGCAGGGTCTCACTAAGTTGCGGAGGGCTTCACTAAGTAGCTGAGGCTGGCTGCGAACCTGGATCCTCTGGTCTCAGCTTCCCAAGTACTGGGATTACAAGCGTGAGCCACCATGCCCGGCTTGTTTATTTTATTGTATTTTTGAGGGTGCTGGGGATTGAACTCAGGGCCTCCCACAGGCTAGAAGTGCTCTACCACTGAACTACACCTCCACCCCACAGGCTACTTATTAAGATTTGGGAAGTGAGCCAGGTGTGGTAGTGCATGCTTGTAATTCCAGTACTTGGGAGCTGAGACAAGAGGATCACAGGTTCCTGGCCAGCCTCAGCTGACTGTGTTTCAAAAATAAAGATTAAAAAATAGGGCTAGAAGTCGGGCGTGGTGGCGCATGCTTGTAATCCCAGCATTTGGGAGGCTGAGACTGGAGGATCCGGGTTCCCGGCCAGCCTCAGCTACCTAGTGAGGCACTCTGCAACTTAGTGAGACCCTGTTTCAAAATAAAGAATAAAATATAGGGCTGGGGGTATAGCTCAGAGGTAGAATGCCCCTGAGTTCAATAATCCACAGTACTGTGAAAAAAAAAAAATTGAGAAGTGTATTCCTGTAAGAAAAATTCAAACAATACAGGTGCCCATCCCCACCTGTCGAAGTCTCTACACTAGGATGCCTTCTCCTTCGTTAGGTTCCTGAATTTAAGCCTACTATGCCCACACACATTACTTTCTACAGGAGTGGGAGGAAAAAGTTTTTTCACAGCTCGGCGTGATGCATGCTTGTAATCCCAGTACTTGGGAGTCTGAGACAGGAGATCACAGGTTCTCCAGCCTCAGCAACTTAGTGAGGGCATGAGCAACTTAGTGAGAGCCTGTTTCAAAATAAAGAAAAAAAAAAATAGGGCTGGGGGTGTAGCTCAGAGGTAGAATGCCTCTGGGTTCATTCCCAGTGAGACACACACACACACACACACACACACACACACACACACACACACACACACGTTTGTTAGACTTGGTTCTTTCCTCTTAACAAAATGTTTTGGACATCGTTCCCTACTGTTCTGGCTAACTGCTGCAAAGTATGCCATTGCATGGATATATACGCCTAGTTTCGTTTCCAGGATCCTAGAGAGTGACACCCGGGGTGTTTCCAATTTTCAGCTATGACAAACAATGCTGCCATTCACAACTTCTGCAAAAGCTGGCAGATTCTCTTCTCACTGCAGAGTCGGAAAGTTTCTTCCGGGAAGAACACACGTGCCGAAACCAGGGAAAGCATGGCTCACTGCCAGTCCCGCGGGTAGCTGCTTACACCCTGGCGAGAGCTGTGAGCCAGGCGTGGTGGGGCACACCAGTAATTCCAGTACTTGGGAGGTTGAGACGGGAGGATCGCAGGTTCCAGGCCAGCCACAGCAACTCGGCGAGGTCCTGTTTCGAAATTTAAAGAAGGGTTGGGAAGTAGCTCAAAGGAATACCCCTGGGTTCAATCCCAGTACCTCCACCCCTGCTTCCCCCCCAAAAAAGAGCTGTGATTTTTTTTTTTTCTTTCGAATGGGTTTTTCTCCGTAGAAAAGCGGTGATCTCGGCCTCCATCGAGGGGAGTTACACAATAACAACACACCAAAAAAAAAAACCCCAAACAAAACCCAACACACCGAAATCTGCCACCCAGTCTCAGACAGCGGGCCTGTGGGTTTAAGGCGCGCTGGCTCCCCTGGGAGTTGTAGTTCCCGCCCTGAGCATCCGAGGCCCGCGCGGAGGTTCGGGCTCCTCCCGGGCGTTGGAACTCGCCGGGCCGAACTCCATTTCCCAGAGTGCGCCGCGAGACGGTGCGCGGCCCCGCGCTTTAGAGCCCCTCCGCGAGCGCAGGTACGTGGTGCGCGCGGGTCCCCGCGGGTCCCCGGGTCCCCAGCTGGCTCCAGGGCCCGCAGCGCGCTGCAGTCCGCCTGGGAGGAGTGTCCAGTTGCTCTGCTGGCGCCCACCTGCCGCAGCGGGTTTCTGCTTTTCCGCTTCCTCTTGGCGTGGATCTTTCAGCGGGAGTCCTGGGGACCTGGCAGGTGCTGTGAGGTCGTGTAGATCCCTGAGACACAGAGGGACACCCCCATCACCCCTGAGGCAGGTGGGGCGCTGGATTCCAGCGCTGCTCCGATTTTGCTTTGAGACCACTCTTGCCTCAGTTTATCCTATCAGGACTCCTTATTTTGCAGGAATCTCAACGGCATGGTGATTGTTTAATTTACATAATTGTACTCTCAATCAACTTTTTTTCTTTTCTTTTTTGTAGCACTGGAGATTAAACCCAGGGGCATTCTACCTCCGAGCTATACCGCAGCCCTATTTTATTTTTTACTTTGAAACAGGGGCTCACTAATTTGCGGAAGGCCTCACAGAATTGCTGAGGCTGACCACGAACCTGGAATCTTTTTTTTTTTTTTTTTTTTTTTTTTTTTTTTTTGTGATACTGGGGATTGAACTCAGGGGCATTCTACCTCTGAGCTATACCCCCAGCCCTATTTTTTATTCTTTATTTTTGAAATAGGGTCTCACTAAGTTGCAGAGTGCCTCACTAGGTAACTGAGGCTGGTGGGGAACCCGAATCCTCTCATCTCAGCCTCCCAAATGCCTGGCGGGGAACCCGGATCCTCTCGTCTCAGCCTCCCAAATGCTGGGATTACAAGTGTGTGCCACCATACCGGGCTCCTGTAATCCTCTTGTCTTGGCCTCCCAAGTGCTGGGATTACAGACATGTGCCACCATGCTGGGCTCCAATCAACTTCTTCCTGCCTGTTTTTCCAGAAACAGCAAATTGGACTCCTCCTTAAGTCTGTTTATTTCCTTCTACTTTAGTGCCAGAATGTGCAAAGTCCCTGCCTGGCCTACCTCTCTTCACAAAGCATATATGAGGAAGCCTCATTACTTAATCCTGTCCCAGGCTTCCCCACCCTTGCTGAGGACTTTAAGCAATATTTCACCTTGGCCTCAGATGAAGTTCTATTGAAAGTGAGCAGAATCTTGAAATAATTAGAGACTCATGTTCTGAGATTTCTGTACAAATGTCAGATGTGATAGGACAGAGATGCCAGGAGAGATGTCTTGTCTCTGTTGTGTGATAAAAAGCACAAACTTTGGAGTTGGACACACCTGGCCTGTATGGCCTTAGACTGGCTGTCTCCTGCTGTAAGCTCCAGCTTCCTTATCTGTATGTAGCATTGGTGTGATAAGATCCATTCATGTGACTGTTGGGTGGGTTTTGTGTGCTGACACTGCATGCCTCCCTCAGCGCTAGTTACCAGAGTTATTCCTTTTGTGTTATGGTAAAATACTTTTTTTTTTTTTTTTGTACTGGGGATGGAACCCCAGGAGCATTCTATCTCTGAGCTACACTCCCAGAATTTTTTTTTTTTTTTTTTGGTACTGAGGATTGAACCTAGAGGTATCCTACCTCCACGCTACACCCCCAGCCTGATTTTATTTCTATATTTGAAAATAGGGTCAGCCGGGCGTGGTGACACACGCTTGTAATCTCAGCATTTGGGAAGCTGAGACCAGAGGATCCAGGTTCTCGGCCAGCCTCAGCTACCTAGTGAGGCACTCCGCAACTTAGTGAGACCCTGTTTCAAAATAAAGAATAAAAAATAGGGCTGGGAGCCGGGCGTGGTGGCGCACGCTTGTAATCCCAGCATTCGGGAGGCTGAGACCGGAGGATCCAGGTTCGTGGCCAGCCTCAGCTATCTAGTGAGGCACTCTGCAACTTAGTGAGACCCGGTTTCAAAATAAAGTAAAAAAAAGTAGGGCTGGGGGTATAGTTCGGAGGTAGAATGCCCCTGAGTTCAATCCCCAGTACCGCAAAAAAAAAAAAAAAAAGAAAAAGAAAATAGGGTCTTTCTTTGCCGCATCTACTGCAAGAATGAAGACCATTCTCAGCAATCAAACTGCCAACATTCAAGAAAATGTTGACATAACTCTAAAGGGACACACAGTTATTGTGAAGGGCCCTAGAGGAACCTTGTGGAAGGACTTCAGTCACATCAATGTAGAACTCAGTCTCCTTGAAAAAAAAAAGAAAAGGCTCCGTGTTGACAAATGGTGGGAAAACAGAAAGGAACTGGCTACTGTTCACACTATCTGTAGTCATGTACAGAACATGATCAAGGGTGTTACACTGGGCTTCTGTTACAAGATGAGGTCTGTGTATGCTCACTTCCCTATCAACGTTGTCATTCAGAATTTCTTGGGTGAAAAATACATCCGTAGGGTTCGGATGAGGACAGGTGTTGCTTGTTCGGTATCTCAAGCCCAGAAAGATGAATTAATCCTTGAAGGAAATGATTTTGAACTTGTGTCAAATTCAGCTGCTTTAATTCAGCAAGCCACAACAGTTAAAAACAAGGATATCAGAAAAATTTTGGATGGTATCTATGTTTCTGAAAAAGGAACAGTGCAGCAGGCTGATGAATGAGATCTTAAAGTTATCCAGCTACTGAAACAAGATCCTGGATTATAAGACCAATATGTGATGTTTTAATGATGCAATAAAAGACTTCTATTTGACACACACAAAAAAATAAATAAATAAAAGACTTCTATTGGAAAAAAGAAAATAGGGTCTCACTAGGTTTCTGAGAGCCTCTTTAAGGCTGGTTTTGAACCTGTGATCCTCCTGTCTCAGCCTCCCAAGTACTGAGATTACAAGCATGTATCAGCACGCCTGGCTCCCAGCCTTATTTTATTTTTTATTTTGAAACAGGGTCTCACTAAGTTGCTGAGGCTGGCCTTGAACCTGTGATCCTAGTGTTTCAGCCTTCCAAGTACTGAGATTACAAGCATATGCCACCATGTCCAGCATTTTTTTTTTTTTTTTTGCAGTACTGGGGATTGAACTTAGGGGCATTCTACCCCCGAGCTATACCCCCAGCCCTATCTTTTATTCTTTATTTTGAAACCGAGTCTCACTAAGTCGAGGAGTGCCTCACTATGTAGCTGAGGCTGGCCGTGAACCCGGATCCTCCGGTCTCAGCCTCCGAATGCTGGGATTACAAGCGTGCGCCACCACGCCCGGCTCTATTTTTTTGTTTTGAAACAGGGTTTTGGTAGGTTGCTAAGAGTCTCACTATAAGCTGGGCGTGGTGGTGCATGCTTGTAATCTTGGGAGTCTGAGATAGGTTCATGGCCAGCCTCAGCTACTTAGTGAGGCCCCCCTCCACAACTTAGTGAGACCCTGTTTCAAAATAAAGAATAAAAAATAGGGCTAGGGGTGTAGCTCAGAGGTAGAATGCTCCTGGGTTCCTTCCCTAGTACCACACACACACACACACACACACAAAAAGTCTCACTACGCTGTTGCTGTTGAGGCTAGCTTTGAACCTGGGATCCTCCTATCTCAGCCTCCCAAGTATTGGGATTACAGTGTGCACTACCATACTCATCTGTGATCCTTTCTTTGAGGTCACCAGATGGGGGGATGATGTGTGCCTCATGTTAGTTTAGGTCCTTGGAGAAGCAGACACCATGATGGAGTTGGGTTTGCAAGAATTTATTTTTTATTGGGGAAGGAAACCGGAGGGATCAGGGGAGGCAGGAGGATTTACCAGTGTGAGGTCAGACCCTTGTGCCTGGAAGGGAGAGATAGGTAGGAAATCTTGGGGTGGAGTGCAGTTCTAAGGCAATTTTAGTTGGGGTCCCGGAGACAGAGTTGCCTGTCAGAGCAGACTGGAAGGTCCCAGGAATGGAGCTGCCCTCTGTCCTTGGTTGGGAGCAGTTTGCAGGAAGCAAAGGCTCAGTGTAGACAAGGTAGATTCAGACAGAACTGCAATCCCTCACCTCCTTCCCAGGGCAGCCAGGTGGACAGCCTAGGGAATGCATTTGCCCTCAGGTGCCTGGCCACCTTCTCTAGATCATATCCCCTCCCTGGTTTTCCCTTCTGGGCTGAGCAGGGAACAAAGTGGGAGTCACTAGTGCTGGTTACCTGTCGCCATAACCACTTGCTTGGTGGCAGCTCTGCCTGGCCCAAGAAGAGACTGCTGCTGAGGTTCCAAGGTCCTGTGGCTGATGGTTGGGGCCTGGGTTCCCCATTGGACGCACGCTCGGACACATCTTGGATAGCAACTCATGGCTTACTTTGACTGTCCCTCCCCACGCTGAGCTTTGAGAGCTGGAGGGAAGAGGGCTGCTTCATGGAACAGCAGCAGCAAATGCTAGGGCACTCCGAAGGGCTCCTCTACAGATGGCCTCGGGAGGCAGCTGGTTTCCCATCTGGTAGGAGTGTTGGTCTCAATTTCACCCCACTTGATAGTGGCCCAGGGGAAGATGGCTGACAGGTAGGGTGCAGCCCCTTCTGGTTCAGAGCCTCTGCGGGGGTCCCCTGAGTATCTGGGTCCCCTGGAGCAGGCAGCCATCTCCCTCCCACAGCTTAGCATGTGGGCTGCCTCCCACAGTTGCACTTTCAGCCTAAGGAGCCTAGGAGGGCAGACGCTCCTCTCCCTCCTTTGCCCCAGCTCACAGCTATGGTGAGGGATGGTGTTACAGCACAGGCAGCCCTTGCTTGGGTGAGACCAAGGATCAGCCCTGTCTCGCTCACCTCACTTCCTCTCTCCCAGGACTACACCCACTATTGATTTATTTACTTACTTACTTTTTGGTGCTGAACCCAGGGGCATTCTACCTCTGAGCTACCCCTCCAGCTCTATTTTATTTTATTTTTTTCTTTTTGTTTTTTTTTGCGGTACTGGGGTTTGAACTCAGGGGCATTCTACCTCTGAGCTACAGCCCCAGTCCTATTTTTTTATTCTTTATTTTGAAACAGGGTCTCACTAAGTTGCAGAGTGCCTCACTACATAGCTGAGGGTGGCTGCGAACCCGGATCTCAGGTCTCAGCCTTCCAAATGCTGGGATTACAAGCTCATGCCACCACGCCCGACTCTATTTTATTTTTTCATTTGGAAACAGGATCTAAGTTGTGGAGGGCCTCTCTAAGTAGCTGAGGCTGGCTGTGAACCCAAATCCTCAGGTCTCAGCCTCCCAAGTACTGGGATTACAAGCGTGTGCCACCACGCCCGGCTTCATACCTACATTTTAGAAACTCAACCCAGCAATCCCTATCTCCGTATCCACCTAGAGGAATGAAGTCTGGTGTTCATGCAAATCTGTACCTGAAGGTTTATAAGAATTTTATTCATAGCCAGGCACAGTGGTGCACTCCTGTGATTCCAGAATTTGGGAGGCTGAGTGAGGCAGGAGGATTGCAGGTTTGAGGCCAGCCTCAGCAACTTAGTGAGACCCTATTTCAGAATAAGAAGTAAAAAGAGCTGGAGGTGCCTGTAAACCTAGTACTTGGGAGGTTGATACAGGAGGATCACAGGTTTAAGACCAGCTTCAGCAATGCAGCAATGCCCTCAGCAACTTAGTGAGACCCTATTTCAAAATAAAATAGGAGCTGGGCGTGGTGGCGCACGCTTGTAATCCTAGCATTTGGGAGGCTGAGACCGGAGGATCCGGGTTCGAGTCCAGCCTCAGCTACCTAGTGAGGCATTCCGCAACTTAGTGAGACCCGGTTTCAACATAAAGAATAAAAAAATAGGAGCCGGGCGTGGTGGCGCACGCTTGTAATCCCAGCATTTGGGAGGCTGAGACCGGAGGATCCGGGTTCGAGTCCAGCCTCAGCTACCTAGTGAGGCACTCCAGTTCAATCCCCAGTAGCGGAAAAAAAAAAAAAAAAAAAAAAATAGGGCTGGGGGTGTAGCTCGGAGGTAGAACGCCCGAGTTCAATCCCTAGTACTGCAAAAAAAGATAAATAAAATAGGGCTGGGGTATAGTTCAGAGTTAGAAAGTCCCTGAGTTCAATCCCCAGTACTGAAAAAAAAAAGAAAAGAAAAAAGCTGGGGGTTTAGTTCAGAGGTAGAATGCCTCTGGGCTCAATCCCTAATACCAAATATATATTCATACACACCCATACATTGCAGCCTCAGGAAGTCCCTCCATTTTGACCAGAATGGCTCAGCCAAAGGGAGTTGATTGGACGGTCATCATCCTGACATGTCAGTGCAAGGACAGCGTCCAGGCCTTTCAGAGAGGTAGGTGACGCCCCCTCCCTGCCTTGTCTGTAACTTAGAACTTCATAACCCTTTCCCTTGCTAGACCCCTACATCCCCTGGATCAGGGCAGATCTGGGTTGAAACCCAGGCTCCATTTTTTCCTAGCTTGTTACCTCATTCATACCCAGCAGGTATCTTCATTGTGCTTAGTTTTCTCATCTGTAGAGTGCGAGTAACAGTACTTCCCTCACAGAGCTGGTTAAAGATCTCCTAAGCTACTATGTGAAAAGCTAATTCAGAGCTGGGCATGGTGGCACATGCTTGTAATCCCAGCATTTGGGAGGCTGAGACTGGAGGATCTGGGTTGGCGGCCAGCCTCAGCTACCTAGTGAGGCACTCCGCAACTTAGTGAGACCCTGTTTCAAAATAAAGAATAAAATAGGGCTGGGGGTGTAGCTCAGAGGTAGAATGCCCTGAGTTCAATTCCAAGTACCGCAAAAAAAAAGGAGAAAAGCTAAGTCAAATCAAATAATGACTACTGAGCCAGGCGTGGTGGCGCACACATGTAATCCCAGTACTTGGGAGGCTGAGACAGGAGGATCTCAGGTTCAAAGCCAGCCTCAGCAACTGAGCGAGGCTCTCAGCAACCTAGTGAGATCCTGTTTACAAATAAGATATAAAATCAGACTGGACATCTAGCTTGGAGGTAGACTGCCCCTGGGTTCAATTCCTGGTACAAAAAAAAAAAAAAAAAGCCGGATGTGGTGGTGCACACTTGTAATCCCAGTACTTGGGAGGCTGAGACAGGAGGATTTGGGTACTTGGCCAGCCTCAGCACTTAGCAAAGCCCTCTGAAACTTAGTGAGACCCTGTTTCCAAATAAAGAATAAAAATTAGGGCTGGGGATGTAGCTCGGAGGTAGAATGCCCTTGAGTTCCATTCCCAGTACTGTAAAAAATAAAATAAAAAAGTAAAAAAAAAAAAAAAATCCGGGAGTGGTGGCGCACGTTTGTAATCCCAGCATTCGGGAGGCTGAGACCGGAGGATCCGGGTTCACAGCCAGCCTCAGCTACATAGTGAGGCACTCTGCAACTTAGTGAGACTCGGTTTCAAAATAAAGAATAAAAAATAGGGCTGGGGGTATAGCTCGGAGGTAG